>JASCZW010004390.1:0-53415 GCA_034211315.2 Aedes japonicus
TTATTGAATAATTTACTTGAATATTGAGAACTTTAAAATGTTATGATAGTTTCAATGGAATATCAAGGTTTAACCGAGTAAGGAATTACTGCTTCCATTGATGAGCCAGCCCATGGCTATAAGTCACCTTCAGTAATGAAAACAAAAGAAAAAAAGGGACATGTTTGTAATCGTCCATATCTTTCTGACAACTTGAAAGAATCCATAATAGTTGAAAAGCCCAAGTTCCAACAATGTTTTAAGCTTAAAATCATTCAATCGATGGCGTTAAATCGAAACATTCCTGTAAAAGTCCACCATCGCAAAGTCACCAGTCAGTGCAATCGGTGGCAGTCAGTGAAAGATTGTGACATTTGCGCCGATCCACGAACAGACGCGATAAAAGAACTGACTTTGATAACGTTTTATTTCGAATCTCCTCCGTTCCACGCACACACACATACACACAAGCCCTGTTCTGTACGTTCTACCTACCGCATAAGTAGCACAATTAAGCTGATTTCAATTTATAATTTACTCAGCGAAATGTTTGCGTACCGTCCTCGACAAGTACGATTGCTCTTCGGCCGGGATGTTGTTCGGACCAGGCGAAAAATCCTTGAAAAATAAACATCGCGATTAGTTAGATAAATCGTGAGTTGTTATCATGTTACCCCTCCACCACCCCGGCCCGCCTTGGCTCGGTCACTGCTGTCGCCAGCGTTGAAGTACGAGCCGGAGGACACGCATGTCTCCAGCACTGCAAATGCAGGGACAACGGAACGCACTGCTTTCTTATACGGCGCGCGCGTCAGGATGGTTGACGCCTGTGGCCGGGTCTTGCGATATATCTTCCGAGACGTGTTCTTCAGCACGTCGTATTTGCACTCGTTGTTCGACGACGCACTTTTCAACGACGACGGCGATGCGCGGGGGTGGATATGTGCTGCTCGCTGGACATGGCTGCATTTAGTCATATGAACATTCCTGCTGCAGTTTGTAATTGAGCTGCTGTACGTGATTGGAGTGGACTTCTGCGAATGAAGGCGCTGTCTTCCTAATTGGAAGATGGGGGTGTTTTGCGACAAAGTGGGAATATTTCTTATCATTGTTTGTCGAAAATAGAGATAAATACGGAACATTTTCATTTGCCGCTGACCACCACTTAACATGCAAATTGCTGATGGATCATCTGTCATGGATCGAAAATTCGTCCAAAACATTTACGATCTTCCTCGTTTGACCGCATTTCGCGATTCCCCAAGAAACCGCACACTCAGCTTTCCCCGAGGCCATTTCCTCCCTTGGCTGGCGATTGCCCATTCGGTAGGAAACTCTGCGCATAAAATTTTTGGCTTTCCCTGCGAAAAACATACATTATAACATCGGCATTCGAGTTCGCTGTCGTCGCCGTCGTCGTCGTCGTCGTGATCTTCCTCCCGTAACGCCATAAAGCCGGGAGAGAGAAATAAATAATTTCGGTTTTATTGTTTTTCGCATTTTCTCAAACTTTCATCAGACAGCACAAATAACATAAACCGAAACGGACCGCGCCACGATGAACGACATCCAATAACAAATATATATCCGCCGCACATAAAACTGAGCCGACCGCCATCGCCACTAAGGCAGTCGGAGAACTCTTCCCCGGGGCTTCTTCTTATTCTTATTCTTCTGTGCTGTTGATGCGTCTCGTGGTGGCGAAAGTAGTTCGCCAGATTCGCGTGCCTCTGTGTCATAAAATGAAAATCGCCATCCTTGACCAGCCCGGATTCCCAGGGTTACCCCCGGTCTGCCCCGCTGCTATCCTCATGGCTGGATGATATCGACGAATTGCGGGAAATAAATTTGATTTGTGTGGTTTTTTATTATCACTTGCCTCGGGTACTCCACCTCCTGGCCCAAATGTGGACCTTCGACGCATATATGAACATTGCAGTCGTTCTCGTCTCGTTGGTTGCCAGCGATAATGGTCCTGTTGTTGGCTAGGCGGTTGTTGTTTTTGTTGCGGTACTTTGCGCTGATGTTGTTCGTACAGGGAAAAGTTTGGCGATTTTTCCAAATTGAATTTCGTTTGTTACGACCGTGTCATCGGTTGTAGTAGCGTTAGTTGCGTGGTCCGTAATCGTTTTGAATTGTTTGGTTTACAATGCCGTTAAATTTAAACCATTTTGTAATTCTCAGTTCACCGCTGCAATAGGGGCTCTTAACCCGATGATGTCTCTCGGGTGGTTTTGTGTATCTCAGGGACAGGGATGCCAGATATTTTTTTCAAATGTCTGTGATAAAAATTTGAAATGTCTGGGAATGTCTATAAAAGTCTGTAATTTTTTTTTAGAAAATTAGACTGCTTTCAACGAAAAGACGTAATAAGCGAGCGAGTTATGTCATTATCGCTATTTGTGTGATTATGTAAACATGTCTGCATCTATTTTTTGGTTTGTATGCAACCTTACACTATTGTTTCATACTACTAAGGTGACACTGAAGCTTTAAGCATTTGCATAGATGACACAATTTTCTATAGTTTTTTTTCCCCTGTAACGCTCTTTCCAGTTTTGTACTTTGAAATCAAAATTTAGTTTTCATTTGATAAATTCAACCGACTTTTTTTTTATTTAACAATAACCATTGATGGTATGTACCATATTTTAATATGGTGTCATCCTCACTAGATTATCAATATCATTATGGTCATATGCCTGATTTTGAAAAAGACTGCTTCTTGGGCTAGTCAGTGATAATCTCTTAAATTTCAGAGAAACTCTCTCCTGATATTCTGCAAGGTTCTTTGCTTTATTCTGGGAAGTTTCTTCCTGAACTTCAGGCAAAATTCCTCATGAACTTCCTGGCAGTCAGTCCTTAATTTCTTCGAAATTCACATCTAAGAACCCAAACTTTTAATTCCAGAAACATTTGGTATTTTTTTTCCTGAACATAGTTACTTTCTGCACTTCTGATAAGTCCTATCCTGAACAACGAGGAAAGTTTCTGCAAAACTTTGAGAAAGTACTGTTCAGAATTTCTTGGAAAATCTTCTTAAGTTGCTAAAAGTTCCTCCCTGAACTTCTGAGAAGTTCTTTTCTGAACTGCAGAAGAGAATATCTGAACTTCAGAGAGTATTGTCCTGAGCTTCGCGGAAGTTTGTTCCTGAATTTCTGAGAAATTCCTGCTTCAACTACTAGAAAGATCCCCTATACTTCTGGAAAGTTTCTTCCTGATTTTGTCAAAAGAATCTACCATAACTCTGAGATTTTGTGAACTTCGAGCAGTTCTCATTCTGAAATTCTGGAATGTGCGATTCGGAACTTTAAAGAAGCTCTCTAGCATATCTGGGTAGTTCCAGTTAAACTTTTGGTCTCCTTGAGAACTTCTGAAAAGTCTTCTTGTGAACTTCTGAGGAGTTATTTACTGATTTTTTGGAAATGTCCTTCTTGATCCTCCAGGTAGAGCTCCTCTCTGGTGATTTTCTTCCTGAAATTGGGTGGTTTTTCCCTGCGCTTATTCTTTCCAAACTTCTGATTGGTCTCATCCTGAACTGCGAGTAAAGTTTTATTAAAACTATTAAGAAAATTTCCATAAATTTGTTCTTGAAGTTTTTTCCTGGACTTCGAGAAGTCCTCTTCTGAACTTTTGGTAAGTTTTCTCAAAACTTTGGGGAAGGTTGTTCCGGAACTATTGGAAAAATCCTGCTCAAATTAGAAAGAAGTACCTCCAATGCTCCTAGAAAGTTACATTCTGTTCTTTCTAAATAATTATGAGAAATCCTTATTCTGAAATTTTGAAATGTTCTCCTCTGAGCTTTGAAAAGCTGACTACCCCTTCTGGGAAATTCCAACTAACCTTTTGAGAATTTTCTTCCGGAACTTCTGGGAAGTTATTTCCTGAACCTCAGAGAAGTTCTCTCCTCAACTTCTTTGATGCATTGTCCTGACATTTTTTTTCTGATTTAAAAAAAAATTATAGCCACCTTCCTGGTAAGTTCCCGTCTTAAATTTGGGGAAGTTTTTTTCTGAACTTCTGGGAAGTTCAATCTTGAATTTTTGGGAAGAACTCCAAAACCACTGAAAAGTTCTAAACTTCAAAGAAGTCCTCTCCCTATACTTTTTCCTGAAGCTCTGATAAGTCCTCTCCTGATTCTTGGGAAGTACTGTCCTGAAATACTGGTAAGTAAGGTCTTGAACTTTGGTAATGTTGTGTCCTAAATTTTTGATGGTTCTTCTTACTTGAACTGCTTGCTCCTAATATTTCTGAGTAGTTTTTACCTGACCATCGGAGAAGCCTCTTCTTGAGCTTCTAGATATTATCTTCCCGAAGCTTTGGGAAGTCTTTTTTTTAACTTCCCAGGATTTGCCCTAAATTCTGGGTCGTTTTTTTCTATATATCTCGGAATCTAGGACTTGTTCATGGGTATATTCATTAATCAATAATGCAAATGTACTGAAATGTCGCGTTTAGTAGTACTTTGGAAAACAAATCAGAGTTTGAAGATTTATTTCAATAGCTTATAACTTTCACTGTTGTTCTGTCCCCGAGTGGCAATCGACCGAGGTTTAGAGCAAATGTTAAGATCACAAAAGTAATAGTATTCAAACGAGAAAATAAAATCTCTATCTCCTATATCGTTTTAATAATATGTCAGATGGTAAAAGACCAAATAACAAAACGTTGAATAGGCGGTTAAGTTGCCATAAAAAATGGCAATTTTCACGAACAAAATGTTTGCTGTACTCTATGCCAAAATTTTGGAATGTAATCCAGACCGAGTGCAGACAATAAAAATTTTTAACAATATTTGTTCATGCAGAGGTTATATGGTAAAAACGAGATTGAACTATTTGAAAACAATAACATGAAATGTTGGTTATATGTATATCTTCCATCCGAAATATAGTTTTGACTATACCGCAAATTGTTCATGTTTATGCGGGTTATATTAAGGGAACGTCCATTAATTATGTCACGCAAAAAGCAGCTTTTTGAAATTTATAAAATAATTCAAATGTCTGTAAAAGTCTGCAACACAAATAAAATGTCTGCTAAATGTCTGCATCGTTAAAAAAGTCTGCAACAAAAATGAAAAGTCTGCAAATTTACAGACATGTCTGTGAATATGGCATCCCTGCTCAGGGAATACATTTGTAGAACTCTCATAATTGTGAATCCGGGTTTCAACAAAAAACAATCCGCTCAAAAAACTACTTCTATTCAATTTTCAAAACCTGGCGAGCTCTATCGGACCTATCGACACTTTATTTTCACAACTTTGGTTTTAGGCTGTGTCAAATATTCACAATACTTAAAAACTTACGATAATTATGACAAGTGATGCACCCGTTATTCTTTCACTCTGCAACAATGACATATTGTAACTTTAATGTATTACAACAAAATACGAAGGTAAACAACAAAATGTTGTATCGGTGATGGGAAAGAGACAAGTTGCTTTGAGAAAATATTGTGACTCGCACACATGTTGCAATGTCCTTGTTTTCATGTAACAGCGATTTTGTCATTATTGCAACACATTACCGATAGCAACATTGCTTGATCAGCAACATGAACATAAGGGACAATCAGTTGTTGCTGTCAAACAAATTACTGATGGGGTGAATTATAAAATTTGTTGTGGATAGACTTCACCCTGCAGAAAAGTGCCTGAATAAAATCACACACTGAACAAAAACGAACACTATCTTCGGCAAACTGGTTCAATTCTGACTTATCTATCACGGAAAAATAAAAAAATATATGCGTTAAGCCTGGTTTTGAACCTATACCATCCTTAACATGAAGAAGCTCGTAGGTACAGTTGTAACGGTATAATTTTCAATTATTATGGTTACAATATCTTTTCAACCGTATTCATTTAGTCTTCTGGAAAATCGATTTCAGAATTGAGGATCTATAGTTTTTTTTTTTAAGGTTTACTGGCGGGACTCTGAATAGAGTAGAAACCTGTACACCAGGCCTTTGATGATATCGTTGCGTAAATCTTTTCGAATCATTTTGCCAGCCGTACACGGAGCATGTCGTCCAAGAAGACGCTGTTGCAAATGATTCGGAAGGAGCCACGTGTTTGAAAAATTTGAGTCCGTTCGTCTTTTTCGTCAATTGTCTTTTTGTTATTTCGTTAGTCAGTGTTACGTTTACAAGTTTAATACGGAGTCTTTTCTTGTTTAGATCGTGAAATGTGGCATTTATGTGCTATGAAAGTTTTCCGAAGAAGTTTTCTCGAACCAAAAATAAGAAGCTATTCTTAAGCTGTTCCTGTTACTTGTGCGTTAGAGTGATACAACTTAACTCCTTTTGAAGCATTTCACCAGCCGTGCAAGGATCATGTCGTCCATAGAGACGCTGTTACATTTTCAAGTTTGCTTCCCCTTTTTCTCAGTTTATGTCCACTGTTTTGTATGGTGTCGTTTCGTCTTTTTGTTATTTAGTTTGTCAGTGTTTTTTTTTCAGTTTTCTGTAGTTTAGAATGTCATTTATGTGCTGTGTAAGTCTGTTTGAGCAGTTTTCTCCAACCAAAAATCGTCGAGATATTTGAATTCCACCAGTTTTAGTCATGTAGTCCCAACAGTATAATTTCAATGGTTTACTGATGGGACTTATGAGCGAGAAGTTTTCTTTAAAAAAATTGGGAGGACGTTGCGTCTTTTTATGCTAGAAATGTTAGAGGGCATTTCGTAACTTCTTCAGTCGTTAATAGGTTAATAGATGTCTAGTTCTTATGTGCTCTGAAATTCGTTGATGTATACCTCGTCTAACTTCTTTTGGATGACCTATCACTTTGTCCGCCTTAGACCGTTCTTATCTTCTGCGTTATTCGTTTAAATTCTTTAGTTCTGTTGTAGAATCGTTTACGTTTACTTGTCTGTATATTGCCTTTTTTTTATTTGTCTAATAGTAATCTCTAAGTCGTTTAATCGCTTCAAAGTCTGACAGCAAGTGCAGCCTAACAATCTTGGTCAGCTATTAGATTCTTTTTTCGGTGGCAAGGTAAAGCTTCATCACGCCTAGTCCCTATCTATTATTGAAAAATTATCGAGAAAGAATCCGTTATAAGATTGTTTGTATACCATTGTTATAATGTGTGGTATTTTTATTATAACTCTTTGAAATGAGAAATAACAAAATAAGAATGGTGCCACGTTTGTAGTTTTAAAACTTCTACTCAGTGAATCCAAAAGTCGGTTCTCTACAAATGTCAATAATCTTGAACACATTGTGTACCAATATGTACCTGTCTAGCTAGATTTATAATTAAGCGTGGCTTCGGCTCATCATGTCAGGGAACTCTTAGAAAGGTGCCGCAGCCAACTAGAAATCCCACATCATTATTACTGAGAAAAGCGCCCCACCAAACTGCACCAGCATTCAAGGCTCCCAGACAGGATGTCCGTTGGTTCACATCTGTAAAATCAGTGCATCAATGCCAGATATGTGACGCGGCATTAAATCAAAATATTCAAGATGTGATACTACCACGTCAGGATATGTCTTTGGTTACCATCTCAATGCTGATGGCGTAGGCCCTTCCATCGCGTCCAGATCACATATCCGAGGGGAGGGAATTTCAGAATTGAGGATCTATAGTTGAAATTGTAACGTTGCCGGCAATACAAAGTCATAACGTAGGATCTACAGTTGTTATTGTAGCTTTTTTAGCTATACTAATTAGCGATATACAATCAATAAAGTATTTTGAATCTTTTGAAAGGTCAACCGGTACTATGAGATAATCAGGGATGTTCGAGATGATTTAAACTTAGGATCTACAATTGTAACAGTAGCTTTTTCAGCTATACTAATTTATGATGTGTATTTAAACATGTTCATTAGGTTCTCTGGAAAAACATCAGACATTGTTGGATAATCTGGGATGTTTTAGGTTTAGAGATTATGATGATATCTGCAATGTTTTGAGCCATACCAGACTGTTCATTATTTTATGAATTAGGATTTACAATCGAAACCTTAGCTTGTCTGTCAAATGTCCAAGGTGTTCTGATATATGATATGTATTCAACTATGTTCATTGAATCTTATGGAAGAGCAACCTAATTTATGAGATAATCTGGGATATTCTAAGTCATCCAAACTGTTCTGGAGTACTAAACATAGGATCTATAATTGTACCTGTAGCTTTTCCGGCTATACATAGTTACGATATGTTTTCAACCATGTTCATCTGGAGTCTTCTGGAAGGTCAGCAGATATTATGAAATGATCTGGGATGTTCTCTAACATCCATACAGATCTGGAGCTAAAAAACTAGGATCTGAAATTTTAACTGTAGCTTTTCAGGCTACACAATTATACGATATGTATTCAAACATGCTCACTAGATCTTCGGGTATGGTATTTTATTTCGGTGCATCATAGAGATGGATCACATAAATTGGTTATTGGTTACAAATTTCAAGAACCACTGATCTTCATCTTCACTCATCGTCAAATTTAAAAGTTCGGTTTGAATATGTCGGACAAATCTGATGATTTTCGATAGGCGCTTTGTGCGATTTGGCTGAGCTCCGATCAATTATAACTGAAGGCTGCAAGGCTAATTTAGAATGACCTAGATTATTCCATAATATCTTTTGTCTTTCCAGAAGGTTCAATGTACACTAAGGTTTTTTTTTGCACGGGGGATACGTTCCACTTTTACTATGAAACCGTGTAAAAAATGACTAAATAGTGGTGGCAAATTCACATACATACACATTTTAAATCACTTCGATTATGTTCACATTTGCTACCTTTTCATGCAATGGTTAAATTTTTTTTTTAAATTTTGAGTATTTACACAAAAAATTGTGAATTTTTTGAAAAACTGTCAAATGAAAACTTTTTGACCAAAACGAAAAATGTGATTCGAATTAGGTTGATAAGTTGTTCCGTTCTGGAGGTATCGCCGAAAACAAACCGTGTAAAAAACAATGCAAAAAAAAAAACCCTAACGTACATGGTTGAATACATATCGCAACTTTGAACAGTCTAAAAATTCATAGATACAATTGTAGATTCTAGGTTTTTAACTCAAAAAAAGTTTGGATGACCTAGAACACCTCAGATTATCTCATGTTGTCGGTTGAACTCCCAAAATATTCCAAAACCATGGTTGATAGCATATCGTAACTTTGTGTTATCGAAAAAATACAATTACAACTTTTCATACTGTTTTGACATTCTCCAAGTCACCACTTCTTCACCTTTAGTGCGTTTCATTCACCTCAAGAGGCGATTAGATCATCGAGAAACTTCAACACATTGTAACACTCCGGGTGAGAATTCTTAATGTGTCGCAAACTGTTGGTCAACCCTAATGTTTTCGGACTGAATTTGAAATTTTGACCCAGGCTACAACTGAGACCCCCGTTCCCGAAACGCAGTCCGTTTCGCACTATTTCGGACACATTTTTTTGTCTTTTTTATCAAATGATGAATCTATTTATTTAAAACAAAACAACGTAACAAAATGCGGAGAAATTGCCACAAATGTACAGAGAAAATCATATTAAAAATCGAAGCGATCAGTAAGATCGCTCGAATATTGACAGTACATCACTAGTCAGGATTGCAAAAGCTGTGCTGAAATGAACGCAATAATTAGATGAATGTCACTAGAAATAGACATGGTTGAAAAAATGGACAACATTTGTTGCAATTCAAATCATATATTAGGAATAAATTAAGTATTTTATGCTATTATAACAACTTGTATGATATACTTAAGTTCATGTCAACAGAACAAAATGAGATTTGTTGCAATCGTATGTTCGCTTTAAAATATCCAGCCATCTTTACTAACTATCCCCTATCCCTCGACAAAATTTTCGTTAGGTTGAGAGTAACAAATTCAAACAATGACGTAATGACATATTTTATTTCAGGACAACTAGCTTGCCCACACCAAAAACAATTATCTGGGGGTATACGTAAACTAGCTAGCAGTTCTTAAAAAAATATGTTTGAAGTCAGATTTTGAGGAGAATGATACAGAGATGCAGAATTCAAAAGTAGACGGCCACTTAGATCGATTCAAGATTTAGTCAAATTCGACTTAGAAGAACAAGAAGTGGAGTTACTCATAGACTGAGGGAAATAGCAGATTTGGGTTAATGTCACTCATACTTATATTTACTCAAATATTAAACAATTTCACATTTCTTCACTGTTGAATTGATCTCGACTCAATTTTGAATCAATATCAGTTGCCGTGTACATATAAAGAAAGGCAGAAAAAGAAAGAGGGATAAAACCAAACATTGTCTCTCTCCGGTAGAGACAACATGTGACATGATTGAATGTATTTTTGTTGCATACAAAGCAATATACATACCACGCTATGTCTCTTTCCTAATGGCTGGCCCACAATTGATACGTTGCGGATGCGTTTGCGTGAATTTGACAGTTTTCCCATAGGTTTTCTGTCAAATTTACGTCAACGCATCCGCAACGTATCAATTGTGGGTGACCCTTAAATAAAAATCGGATGTTGTGAAACATTTTAGTCTTGATTCTTCTGCCCTGCAATAATCGTTCCAATTTTTTTAGCGTTAACTCATGCGGTACCTTGTCGAAGGCTTTGTAAAAATCGACCTGGCATCGCTCTTCAGTCAAGTCAACCTGGCATCGCTCTTCAAGGCTTCTGTTGAGAGTGCTGATGTATGACATGAGGTTAGTGATGGTTGATAGATTTTTTACAAAACCGTGTTGAAATTCGGAAATGACAGACTGAGAGGCTCTATAGATGTTGTCGTGAATAATTAATTCCAAGATCTTTGAGATACAGCACAGAATTTCCACGCAATGTGTGCTGTCAGATTTGTCTGAGCCAGGCCCCTTCGACGAGTCTATAGAGTTGAGAGCATTTTTAACGTCTGCCGTTGATAATGTAGGCCTTGAGAAATTAATCGTGGATGATGGCATGCTTTCCACCAGATTCTGGGAATCCGAAGTATAATCGCTTTGGAAAATGTCAGCGAATAGCTTTGCAGATTCAGTAGTGTCTTGAGATGTGGCACCACCAAACGAGATTTCTGCGGGCATAGAATTGGACGCTCCCCTATTTTTAATGAAGCTCCTGAAAGATGATGGGTTGGTCTTCGCATCATCCTGAATTCGAAATACATGCTCACAAATCAAGCAATCTTTCGTTGATGTTGCGGATGTCAAAAATTTGCTGAAGTCCGCTGGCCACCATGCTCTCAGTTAGCGCAAGCTCCTGCTCAGCAAAAGCGTTTGTTGGTAAGTAACCTCCGATATCTTCGTCGAAAGATCACGAAAAATGTGGAAGGTTGTAGTCGCCAACAATCAAAATAGTATCACTCACAGCGACAGCAGTTAAATTCCGTTCGGGTTCGCTCTTAGATTTCAAATACACGAAGACTGATCAATCTGCAAGAGACACTTTCACAGCGACCTGCTCAAGTGATTCGCCTCCATTAAGTCAAACGTGCAATGAGAACCCCTGAGAAAAATGCTATGAGAACCCCTCCGCCAAGTTCAAGTTGACTGGTAGCGGGGCTTCAGTTACAGCGGTAAATGTTGTAATTCGTAACCAATTCGGAATTGCTCACGTCACAGCGCAGCCAGGTTTCTGTTAGCACAATAACGTCGTAATCACTAGATGTTGTCGCCACGAACAAGTCGTTGGTCTTCGTAAGCATACCACCCACGTTTTGATAGTACATAAGGAATGGGTTATGATACATGCATACAATTATTTGTTCAACATCACATTTAGGATAAGACATAATCAACAATAGTACGCCACAATACTCGGTTTGCGGCTGGTCGCTCTCCAACCAATGCTCGCCAGATCACGCACCACCTAGTCCGCCCATCGTGCTCAGTAGCGAACACCAACTTTGCAGGGTTGTTGTCCGGCATTCTTGCAACATGCCCTGCCCACCGTGTCCTTCCGGCTTTGGCCACCTTCTGGATGTTGGGTTCGACGTAGAGTAGCTCGTTGCTCATCCTTTGCCGCCGCACACCGTTCTCCTGCACACCGCCAAAGATCGTCCTTAGCACGCGTCGCTTGAAAACGAGTGCTTGCAGGTCCTCCTCAAGTATGGTCCATGTCTCGTGTCCGTAGAGGACCACCGGTCTTATTAGCGTTTTATACATGGAGCATTTGGTGCGGGGTGAATCTTTTTAGACCTTAGTTTTTTTTTCTAGAGCCCGTAGTAGGCACGACTTCCACTGATGATGCGCCTTCGAATATCACGACTCGTATTGTTGTCAGCCGTCAGTAAGGATCCTAAGTAGACAAATTTCTGCACCACCTTGAAGATATCCCCGTCTATCGTGGCATTATTTCCTAGGCGGATCCGTTCGTGTTCGGTTCCGCCTACCAGCACGTGCTTTGTTTTTGACGCATTCACTACCAGTCCGACCTTCACTGCTTCGCGTTTCAGGCGGGTGTACAGCTCTGCCACCGTTCCGAATGTTCTTGCAATAATGTCCATGACTTCCGCAAAGCACACAATTTGACCAGATATCGTGAAAAAGGTACCCCGGATAGTTCACCCGAAACCTTTACGCAGTTTTGCACACCGTCCATCGTTGCTTTGATAAATCTGGTCAGCTTCCCAGGAAAGCCGTTTTTGTCCGGCTTATGATATAAACCTGTTAATGGGAGTTGCGAGGTACTTTCTGTGCATATATTTATGCGGCGGTTGGCGATTGATAGCTGTTTGGCATTTTGATGCAGGAAGAGTTGGAACTTGTAATGTAGGCACGGAGCGATTGGTAAGAGTGATTTCAGAACTGACCTCTTGGGGTCTGTAACCGCAGTCGGTGTCTCGCCTCCAGCAGGCGTGTTCAAGGTAAGAGGTAAAATACCTAAACAATATACTTAAGAATTACAAGCAAAATATCTCTCGGATAACAAAACTTGTTATTCTGGATACCTGGGAATACCTAAGAGGTACTATTTTGGTATTGGCTTACCTCAATTTGGTTTTCGCATAACATTGTGGAAACAATTTTATGGTATTATCCTCAGGTTATCAAGTTATTCGATCCTGCTCGGGTAGGAATCCACAATACATTCAGTAACGTGTGATTCGTGGATCAATCGGAGGAAATCGTAGAGGCATTACATTTGCACGTTGATCCTTTCTTTCTCAGGGAACGATCTGAATCGCCGACATTATCGCAGATTATCATATTCCATGTAGCGTCACAAGGAGTGTGGGTAGGCGGCGTGCGTTGCTGGTAGCTAGGAGCAAGCATGGGAAAACTCATTCACTCGCATGAGCACCACCGATTTAAAATAGCAACCCTCGGTTGCTAACAGAATAGTGTACGAGTGTGGTGTTTCCTATCAAACGATTTTACACGAATCCTCGAAAACGAACATTGTAGAAAAAATAAACGAGCAAAACAGAATCATGCGAAACAAATTTACAGCTAGACGTTATATTGAATGAATGCGTTGCCACTGAACGCAAGCGATTTGAATACAACGAATTCGAAGATATGAGTGTGATTCAATCAATCTCGCTCAGCTGAATCCAACTGAATGCAATCGTTAATGATTGAGCGGGTGAAAAATAGGCAATGAGAAATCGTCCACACTGCTACCGTCCGATTCATTCGCTGTACGATGAGCTGCCAGTTTTGCTCAATTCTGTTTTCTACGAATAGAACAAAAGCAGAATAGTAATGAACAGAATCGGAATAATTTAAACGTGGTAACGCTCACTTCTGAATGTTTATGCGTGTGAGTGAGAAATGAGCGCTAAGTGAACCGATTTTTCCCATGCTTGGCTAGGAGTGTATTTGTATCTGGGTGTCTGTGCGTGAATTGATGCCACACTATGTGACTCTATCGAATTAGAGCAGGATCGATTGGCGCGAGTCTGGCTTTGAACTGCAACGAGTGTTTTTAAAAATTCCACAAAGTCTCTATTTACATTAAAAAAAAAAAAAAAAATTTAAACATAAAATTTAAATTATTCGATAGTCTAATTATTTGACGGGAAATTATTTGATTAAAGGGCGAACACGAAATTATTGCGACTCTGAAAATGTCATTCCAATTTTCTTATAATGTTTAGAATCAAACCAAAATTTTAGGGTAGTTTTATACATATATTTACTTCAAAAATCGAAAGAAAAGTTAATCGATGGAGCCTTGAGTGTAAAATTGAACGCATTTTCGCTTGATGCCCGCCATCAAAGTCTTTACAGTGTCATCCGGTACCAGTTTCTCAGTTTTTTTTTCCAATTTCTTAACATGTCCTTCTCGTCTTTGACTGTCTTCTTGCTCTTCCGAAGTTCCCGCTTCATCATTGCCCAGTACTGCTCCACCGGGCGCAGCTCCGAACAGTTTGGCGGATTCATGTCCTTTGGAACAAAATGGACAGAATTGGTCTCATACCACTCCAGGACACTTTTAGAATAGTGGCATGATGCCAAATCTGGCCAAAATAGCGGAGCTTCGCCGTGCTGCTGCAAAAACGGCAAAAGGCGCTTCTCGAGGCACTCAGATTTGTAGATCTCGCCATTTACTGTGACCTTTGTCACGAAAGGCTCACTCCCCAGTCCGCAAGAGCAGATGGCCTGCCAAATGAGAGATTTGGAGGTGAACTTCGACATTTTCTTCTTCTGTCGTCCACATAGAACTTGCTCTTGCCGGTGAAAAACTCCAACCCCGGAATTTGCTTAAAATCGGCTTTTATATACGTTTCGTCGTCCATCACACAGTAGCCATATTTTGTCAGCATCTTCTTGTAGAGCTTCCGTGTCCGAGTTTTAGCCGTCGATTGTTGCCGCTCATCGTGGTTTGGGAAGTTCTGTACCTTGTGCGTATGTAGTCCAGCTCTCTTCTTTGCATTCTGGACGTAGCTCTGCGACATGCCGATCTTTTTAGCCAAATCATGGCTTGAGACGTTGGGATTTGCTTTAATCATCCGTTTCACGTTTCCCTCCGTCTTTTTGTTCTCCGGTCCGGGTTTTCTTCCAGCTCCTTTGCCGTGGTCCAACGTCAACCGCTCCTGGAACCGCTTCAACACTCTGGAGACGGTTGAATGGTGAATGTTTAACATTTTTCCCAACTGCCGGCGCGACAGATCAGGAAATTCCAGGTGTTTGGAAAGAATTTGTTCTCTCGACTCGCCTCCATTTTCGTTGAATCGAAAAACACCACTTCGAGTTTGACAGCATGTAAACAATACACATCAATGAGAAAGTGTGCAAAATTTGGTTGATTTTTACCCAATGGTAAAAAAGTTATACCCTGTTGAATGTGTCGCAATAATTTCGTATTCGCCCTTTATTCGATAATCAAAGTTGACAGTTAGGATTGTCTAATCATTCATTCTTTGTACTTAACATATAAAACTTCTAATGTATATTTAAGTTCACATTTTATATTACACAGAAAAATATAATGAATTTTAACAAGGGCGTAACATTTCCCTTCGTTTAATTCCAAGCCAAAGGTGGCGTAAACAATCAAATTGTTTGCAATCTTTCATGCGCCATGCAACAATGTTATCATTCTTTCATACAACAGACTAGATTCAAGCGATATCTGGTTTAAATTTACATGAAATATTCTATTATTTTTTGTCAAATCTAGCGTTCTCGTTATGTGCATTAGGACGGTTTTCGCGCCAACTCGAACAAATGTTGGCAGCACCTTCTCAGACTTCAACGAAACTTTCAGGGTGTGTAGACTATGTTTATATAATCCACTTTGCATACTTAGTTTCTTCAATTTTTTTCTAGACTTTCTTTTAAAAAGGGCTTTTCTTATCGATTTTCAAACTTTTTTTATTGATTTTTTTTCAAATGTGTTTAGTAAAAAAAATGACGATTCCTACAAAAAATAAAGTATCGGGGATTATCGCAAAATAAAACAAGTTTTAAGAATATAATATTGAAAAAAAAAGAAAATGAACCCTACACTGAAAAAAATCATTTAAAAAAAATCAAAGTCGATTTAAGAAAAACACAATATTCTATTTCCATGAAATTTTGTTTCAAGATAGGTTAATATATTTCCTACCAACCGTTCATACATTACAAGATGGGCACTTTTAAGGAAACCAAGTTTTTCTAACAAAAACTTTTTCATGTCCCATTGATTTTTTTGCAGTGTATTTTGTTATCAAAAACTAAACCAGTGAAGGTCATAACCATCCCAGAATCAATAATAAGAGTAATGTTTTCTCTAGATAATTCATAAACTAAAATGTAACGTTTACTTATTCAAAACAAAAAATCTGCCAAACGTGCTGTGCTGGAATTTACATCATTGGGATAATTATTATTACCATTTTCGTTTTCGTTGATTTATTATCCATCAAACGACGCGCACATATTTCATATGCTATTATAAATGAATATACACACTTAGAAAATTTTACAGTATTCGGTAATTTTTTACCGAACTTTCAACAGCTGAACAGTTCGGCAATCCGATTTACCGGATTTCGGTAAAATTTGACAAGTTCCGGTAATTTTTTTACCGGAATACTGTAAAATTTCACCGAAATCCGGTAAATCGGATTACCGAACGTTCAGCTGTTTAAAGTTCGGTAAAAAATTACCGAATACTGTAAATTTTTCTAAGTGTGTAGGTATACCTCAATAGTACGTACATCAACTTTCTCACTTCGAATCGAAATTGCCTATAAACTACTGGTTGAATCTGAAATCTAATAAAACCAAAACAAAGAGCAGAAGGTTGCTATTTCTTTGGGTTAAATTAGATTTAATATACAACCAGTAGTTTTTATGCAATTGTAATTTCTAGTGAGAAAGTTGATGTACGTACTATCGAGGTATAACTGTAAACAGTTTTGATTGTGAAATTTGAGACACTGGTATCAGGGTAGTTGCACTGGTAGATGGGATTGATAAAAAGGATTTTAATGAAGTAGGAAACGAGTCAATTCGATAGCGTTCACCCAATAATCTGCAAAATAAGTTAGCCAATCATAATTTATCTTTTCAAGATACTTAAGTTGAGAGCAATCCGCACTATTCGTTGTGCTAATTTGTCGCAAACAGTATGAAACTGTCCAGAAAACCCTTGAAGTGGAGGAAATTCCCAAGGCGCTAGTTTTTTCCTCACTACAAGAACTGAAAGCAAATCAACATTCAATTCAATTCCAGCATCCACCGTTGCATAGAACAACTTCTTCCCGATTGCATTAAACGCAAGTGTCGTGGTCCAGTGGTTTGCATTTCACCAAAACCGCGACTGAATTCCGCCTCTCCAAGCAGCAATCCAATAGTTAAAAGCAAAGGGACGCCACTGAATTCCGACTCGTCGACAGAAAAGCATGCACTCATGAATTCACCCAGCGTGTGAAAGGCGACGACGACTTGGACGACGACGAGGACGACGACGATAGTAGCGCTTTGCAAAGTCAACACATTCGCGAGAGAGATAGTTTTGTGGGCTGCGTGTGTGTATCCATCCAGCATGGATTGAGTGCTGAAATCCAAATCCACAGACCGTTCGCCAACTTCACTGACTGACGACAAACGGACGACAGCCAGCTAGCGACGTCGTGGTGGCGACTTTTGGAGCCATGCAGTCAGTCCTGCAACACGCTGCTTACATACCGAGGCAGAGAGAAAGTGTGTGTACGCGTTCTTTCGCGCTCGTGTTGTCCACCACATTTCCTACGTGCAGCAGCCAGCCAGCAGTCGTTACTTACAAGTTGAAACAAAAAAGGGAACTAAATTGCGCGATGTTTGTCAAATGCAAAAAAAAGAAAATCCCCTAGCAAGGCCTCTCGGTACGAAGGGTAACTCGGAGGTCCAATTTCTGTCTCTGCTGCAGGAAATCAGAAATTGTTCACCATCCAAGCGGCCCTCGTGTCCGTTCTTCATCCAAATGAATTGGCGTTCTTAAGCGCCGCGTGTCTTGAATGCTGGGTATGTGGCCAACACACAAAGTTCCATCACTTCTTATCCTCCCTCCCTCCCCCTGACCCAACCGGCATGTCGCGGTCGCTCACGGATAACTTGATAAGCGAATGAGTCGAGAGAATGTGTCATGTTTGCGTCTGCAGGCTCGTCTGGAGTCTATGTTTCTACCATCCAACGCCCAACGGAGGGTTGACGCAGGGACAGGGACGTGTTTGTTTCTACCACAGCTTTTGCTCCGGACAAACACATTGCATACATGCTTTTCGCGTCTTGGCATTCTTTCGTTGATGAACGACGGTGGAGACGACTATGCGTTGTAGTTATGCTGTTAGTTTTAACGAGTTTCCAAAACAACGCGCTTCGCCCCGTTTGTCTTCTCCTTCAAGTATCTATGCGGGATTGTCGCCGGAAGTGAGATGCGGAAGGTGTTGGGAAAATGTTAAGTGAATTGTTTTGGAATGCTTGATGGGAGCACTCGCAGAAAAATGCCCAAATGTGATCAAGGCTTACGTCTAGCAGCGAAACGTTTTTTTTTCTTTTCATAAACAGCTGTTTTTCTTTGTTCGTAATAATATTAAGATGAAGATTACTGGCGGGTTTGACAGAGTAAGCAGGTAAGTTTGAGAATTTCTGTCTAATGCGAGAAATTTTCATGAAGAGTCCCTGTCGATTTCAGTGTAAATTTCAGATGCTCTCAATGTAGCTGCAAACTATTTTGCCAATCAAGGGTTCGGGTGGAAAGTTCGGTTCCTCTTTTGTGGTTCGAATGCCCTACACACTGAAAATATTTGTTTTGTGAATTTTTAATTTTCATACTAATTTACATAAAGCAAAATGATGAGTTACATATGCTTGTTTTGAAAACACAGTTTTCGTAAATCAAACACATGCCTCATTTATGATACCTTCCAACAGAATAATTGGAAATGTTCCAAGAATCTTTTTTTTTTATTCTACACAACACAAAAAGTTCATGTAAATTTCGATGCTCTGAGACCGACGCATTGAAGCACCCTCTAGGACATAGGAATCGGTAAAAAAAACGAAAAAATTAATTCAAGTGAACCCAATTTCTGTCGAATTGCATCTGTTTCTGTTTCGGGATACTTAATTTTACATGAAATCTTTGTTTACGTTCCTTGATGTAAGTTCAATTTCAATTGCGTCTTGTGTAAAATTAATAACTTCTTAGTGTGTAGGGTAAATAAAGCAATGTGTATTTAAATTTCCCCTTCCTCAATGGTTTTAACAAATTTCTGTTATTCGATGATCATTATTAAAGCACGTTCTCTAATTGACCAATTATTCAATAGCCGGAATAATAATCAGTGATGTAAAGATGTAAACAAGTTCAGAATTGAAATAGCGGGATATGAAGAGCAAAACAGACTGATAGGAATATATAAGGTAATAGCATTAAAATGAACTTATAAACGAAAGAGAGAACAAAATGTGGAAATGGAAATTTACATGCATCTGCAGTCTTAGTAGGTAATAATGTTAGTGTTTTTGTCAATCAAGGAGGTAAATTCATAATTGAACCAAGGATTTGAAAGTGTATGCAAACATTGGTAATCAAGTTTATAGTTTAGCAGCATATGTAAAAGTTTAAGTAAAAATTGGATTATCAGGTGTAGTTTTAAAATACAGAGAAAAACAACTTAGCAACAAATGCAAAGACGTGTTGATTTCATTTCAAGAAGTAAGACAAACAAGAAATAGAATCGTGGAATATATCGTGGAACATAGAGAAGATTTTTAGCCGTTTTTGGTAGAAGGTCTAGAAAGGGGAGGTTTTGATTTGTTCATCGAGTATAACAAATCGGTTAATAAGAAACAATAAAATAAACCAGTTATGAGGATACAAAGGGATAACATTAATGATGCAAATTTGTTGCGACTGCGAGGTGCTGAAAATCGATCGATAGTTTGAGACGATTTAAAAACTAATGTCGCTTTCGGTTTTAAACCTGGGTCAGGTCTGACTCTGACCGAACGAACGAAAACGGATCCAGAGTCAAGACAGTATGATGGGATTGGTGCAAAACATAAACATAAACAAACAAAAACATTTTATTTTGACAGTTCATGTTTGTGTGTATTGCTGAATCCAGGTTGGACTTCGAAAAAAGTTGAGATTGAACCTCAACGATGTTAGGTCAGATTCAGAGCGGATCCAAATCCGACCAGATTGAATAAAAAAACGTTTTGACAGCTGGTGGCAAGAGAGTTGGCCAGGCCAGAGGTTATGGAGAGGGCCTTAGCCTCGAAGCACACGCAGACGGACGCATCTGTCTCCGTGGGATGTTCCAATCTACCATGGGAGCAGGGAGTTCCAAGCGTGTGAGGCCGTCACCCGGTGCTTCCAAGAAGCGGGTGGCCAAGGAGCCAAACTTCTAAGCGAAGGTCCTAAAAGCAATGCGCAGAGACGCAAAGCTTGTGGGTCTTTTTTTTTAAACGGGATGGAAAATCTGCTAACATACTCCTGAAGAATTAAGTGTGTGTGGATGAAGACGCCACTAAAAACCCACCCGTGCCTCGAGCCCTGGCCCTCTCCAGTATTACCTTTCGGTAGTACTTCAGGGAGGGGGCTAATGTGATTTACGCACCCACTATGTCTAACCACAAAGGTCTTTAGTAGTTAGCTTTGCTGATCTAACACTGGTTCAATCGAAATGCTCCTGGATCCAAACAGGGTTCGGGACGTCTGGTGGTCCATCCAGATCGTCCGCGATCTCCCTATCCGACCACTTACGGTACCTGCTGAACCTCGCGTCGAATGGTCCCTCCTCCGATCGAGAAAGCCTGGGCCAGGACAGGGGTTGGAACGACTGGGAGTGCGGTGTTATCCCAGGGTTGTCCCTGTTCCCCAGGTCATGCCACTAACGACTTCCTGCCGGTGCCGTATGGCACTTCCTCCGTTGTAGTTCGTTTAGCCGTTAAGGGGTGCTTAATGTTTTCAGGGTACACTGCGAGGAGGCGAACTACTTCCACTCCGCTTGTTAGTCTAGCAGCAAATGTGCGTAGTATACGCCGTATTTGCACAGGCGAGATTAACCAGGAGTTGAAAAAGAAACGGGTTCACGAGAGAGTTCGAGCTACTGGGAGTTGGCCGAATAAGTCCTGTGGGAGGTTACGGAGGTGTTTGCCCTCGTCACACAAGTGACCATCCATAGGAAGAATTTGGACGAGCTCACAGAAGCGTGCGAGTTCTTCATGGCCCTAAACGAGCAATGCAGTGTCGCAATAACTGTTCAGTCCGGCAAAGCGACCTGAAGAAAGAAGAGGAGAAACGGCAATAGCCAGTCTCAGCACAGCAGTCGTCACAACACAGCTATAAAACGGCACGCTGCTGTGTCGTGAGAACCATTCCAACGTAAGCCGTTTAGGAGGCAACACCACCCGAAGAAAAGCAGCCTGAAGAAGAAAGCAAGTAACACCACTAGCATCAGTTGGCTCGGCATCGAGACCGAAGCTAGCATCGCGCAGTACCCGTCGGTCGGCGTGCGTCCGACATAGTAGCAGTCGTCACAGAGAAGCGCTGGGGCAGTGGTAGCAGCAAGCTACGAAGAAGTAACTAGTGTAAAAGAGAAAAATAATGAATAGGTAAAATCCGCCTCTGTGTTTTGCTCCAAAGCTCGCTCCCAATCCACCTGCCACAAAAACGGCTTTTTCCAGAGCCCTCATGGAGTTGAGAGTTTTCCACCAAATGAGTTAATATTCCGGTTGCTCACGGCCTCCACCATCCACCGCCTTGTTAGGCATTCCAGGAGTGAGCACGATGCTCCGCAAGCAGCCTGTCAACCGACCTGCCTCCACCGAGAAGACATCCACCGGCGTTGTCCATCCACAGCCTAATCCCACTGTTGAACTGGGCATCCACAAACCAAACGAACAAGATACAGTCCACTCGTATTCATCAATAACCAAGCCGGCAATTCGGCTGCGGAAGGAAGCTGTCAGTGACCGATGCAGTGGTCAAGACAACTCCAAATATATTTTCCAGAGGATGTGCCAAGACCGGACATTTGGAACGCTATAAGTACAGCGGTTTCTTCGATTGTACTAGAGCTCCAGATAGATGGCGCAATGACCAGCATCAGATCAGAACGGATTGGCTGACTAATAAAGTCCAAAGTAATTGGACACAGTGGGTGCTCAAAACACAATAGTCCCTCCCAAAAGAAATACCCTAAGGTAGTCCAGGGGGGACCAAAGCTAAAGGGACGGGTGAGTTTTTAGTGGGCTTGGAACCCTTCACCTCTTAACCCGGAACTCTTGAGGAATATGCTTGCAAACTTTGCTTCCTATACAAAAAAATTGCTTGGTTAAGTTCATACGGATTTCTTTGAAAATAAAAAAAATCACACACATACGCATACACAAACACACCCAGTTGAAACATTTTTTTTATTCTGGGATCAGTTAAGTCATAGGCGTGCACTATTCATGCAGAGGAATCAACCAAAGGGTGCCTTGCAAGCATTGCCAAAGTGATGTGCTATGTGCCGTGGTAAGTCTAGAACCTTACTCCTGTGTTACACCGGAAAGATAGCGTAGGCCTCATAACGCAGGGTTCGATCTCCAATACAGTTGATAGGCTTTTCAGGTGGTGAATTCGAGCATAAGAGAACCGAATTTGTGAATTCATTATCCTCTCTCTTGCATATGCGCAAATATCTCTCTCAAATTCAACGAAAATATTATCTCATGTCACATTTTTCACTGAAAACATGGAACTAGATCGTATACGATTAGCAAAAATCGAGGAGCAAATAACGAGGAGTCACAAAAAGAAGAAAATTGGCTTTTTATCGAGTTATAATGTCAGAACAAAAAAAAGCATGAAGACTTGTGCATTTTCAGGTGTCAAAAAGTAAATGAAAAATAATTATCGCCATCTAGGATTCACTGAAAAAGAAACGAGTTATCAGCTACTCATGCTCTCCGAAAATTATAAATCGCTGTTGCTTCTCTCGCAATTCACATTCTCATCTGTTTCTCCAAGCGGGTGAAAAATTACGTTTCTCTTCTCGAGTAGGCAAACATTTCGGTCTCTAGTTTTTGCCGCTGAATATAAGGAGAGCTTTTCAATGTTCGTTAGATTGAAGAACATGAGACGTCTAGTGATAACTCAGCCGTAATTTATTTCATACTTTTGAGTGAGTTACTTGCAGTTTGAACAATTCTTCGTTGCGTTCTTTCCGACAACTTTTTTTGGGTCCACCTGTCTTGTTTTTCTCAATTCGTTCTGGATTTCTCAGCAAATTGATTATGACGTTATGGGATCCTCCCAAACGTCTAGCAATTTCGCGAATATCAATATTACATTCGCGAAATGCCAAAATTTTATCTCTTTATTCTTCCGTCAAATACGTTCCACGATGCATTATTCCGGAGCATTCACAAACACGTCACAACACGATAAAATGAGAAAGAAAACTAAAGCGCAATTCATGCAGATACACACTTAGAAAATTTTACAGTATTCGGTAATTTTTACCGAACTTTCAACAGCTCTGAGTTACCGGATTTCGGTAATATTTGACAAGCTCCGGTAATTTTTTTAACGGAATACTGTAAACTCTCACCGAAATCCGGTAAATCGGATTACCGAACGTACAGCTGTTGAAAGTTCGGTAAAAAATTACCGAATACTGTAAAATTTTCTAAGTGTGTAGTTTTGTATGTATTGATTCTATAGTTATGAAACAGAAAAATGAGTGATTTTATTATTATCACTTACACAGTATATCAATGGATTCAGAAATGTTGTGGTGTGAGTCAACTTCCTCACACAGTTTCTGCATGTGAATAAATAAAACGGTAGAATTCATTCTTCATTGAAACATATGGACTTTTTAAGTGGATCGATTGTTATGAAACGGAGTGTATGGTTTTGGAAGATGACTGTGGATGTGACAGTTGACATCATAGGTATCTCACATGGAACAACCTGGATTTTCTGTGTCGATCCGTCCGATCAAGTCCGATGACTTGGGCCTACAACCATGATCCGAAATCCAAACAAGAGGCTAAGGAGTGGTGCTTCAAAGGGAGTTCGTGTCCAGAAATTGACCAAGAAGGTGTATGCGTCAGTTTTTTTGGGATGCAAAAGGAATTTCATTGATAGCATATCTCCAAACTGGTAAGAAAATCAACACTTATGCTTACTGTGACTTTTTGGACCAGATGGACGACAATTTTTTTGAAAAAAGACTCGGTTTGCAGAAGAAAAAAAAACATTTTTCATCTAGAAATGCCCTGCTCACACAGCTGAAAAAAGAACGCAAAAATGAGCGAATTGTGGTACGAACTGTTGCAGCTTTCGCCAGATGTAGCATCTGACTTCCCGCTGTTCTCATACCTCGAAAAAATCCTTCGTGGAAAGCATTTTTCATCGAACGAAGAGGTTATAGCCGTCGTAGAGGAGTATTTTGCAGGCCTACCAGAAAGTCACTTCCGTGATGGGACAACCAAGTTGGAAGATCGTTGGACCAAGTGTATTGATCTTTTGGGAGACTATACTGAGCAATAAAAGTAATATCCGCAAAAAAAAATAGGGAATTTTCATTTCCACTATCCAGTTAGAATCCAGAATCACTGATTGTGTTGCAGCGGCACGGAAAGTGACCGCTGAAACAATTATTTTACAGCGGTTTGTTTACCTAGGCGCCCACTTTCTGTGATATTAATCTCACGGTGTGTCGTGCAGTGAGTCGAAAGTTATTCTAGATGGAACCTGAGAGGAGAGAAAAAATTCTGCACACCCACGTTGATAATCCAACGTGGTCCGCCATAAAAATCGCAAAAACGTTGAAAATTGTCAAATCAATCGTGTATGATGTGCTCAAACGTTTCAGGGAGCGAAAGAGCATGAATCAAGTGCCTCAAGGTAAGGTAGTGGAACATATGACCGCAAGCTGAACCAGAAGGTGTTGAGAACCGTCTGAGCAAACCCTGGACTATCAGATAATGAAATCGCACATAAATACGCTTCTGCTCGCAGTACCGTTCGAAGAATTCGTTTGTGAGCAGGATATTGTTCTTATCGAGACAGTAAGCAACCAAACAGAACGTTGAAGCAAAGTTTCGTCACCAAAACTCGAGCTCGGAAATTGTACCAGCACATTTTGACGAAGTACCAAGGATGCCTGCTCATCGACGATGAAACCTACGTCAAAATGGATTTGGGACAGCTTCCTGGCCAAAAGTTCTACATGGCGATGGCACCATCTCTTCATGCATCCACTTCCTGCGAAGTTTGCTTTTATGGAAAAATTTGCCTGCAGACTGATGATTTGGCAAGGGATGTGCAGCGGCGGAGCAAAGACCAAAGTGTTCGTGACTAATAACACGATGGACTCGAAGCTGTACAAGGAGGAATGCCTCAAAAACCGCGTACTACCTTTCATTAAAGCCCATAAAGTTCCCGTGGAGTTTTGTCCAGATTTGGTGAGTTGCCGCTACAGCCGAGAAGTCATCCAGTGGTACCACAATAATAGCGTAGATTTCATCGATAAAAACATAGATCCACCCAACTGCCCGCAGTTCCGGCCCATCGAGAGATTTTGGGCAATTAATGAAGCGGAAGCTTAAGAAAAGTGGAAAACGGCTCAGGAGCGCAGATGACCAAAAGTGGAACAGATGTGCCAAGAAGTTGACCGAAGGTTCCTGAGCACACAACGGTCATAATTAGTTGCACTTGATTATGACTTAGCAAGTCATGTTTATGTTATCTAACCGAATGGTACAGGTGCTACTAGGGTTTGATAGGAGGAATAAAGAAGAAAGTGCGAATTTTCATTAGAAACGAAGGGAAATGATTTGTATTGATATTTTTCCCTTAAAAAACAGTGAATAACATTTGTTTTGGAGTCTTAAACTTATTCGTACGTCAATCCGTTACCGAGGTACAGATGATTTTATTATTCCGGATTCTAAATGGACATCGCTTTAACGTTTTGACTAACCTTGTATTGGAATATATTTGTACCAACATTGAGGGAGCAGCAATAGTGTTGACTAATATGATTATGATTATGAAAAATGAGCAAGTTTTAATACAATTAAACAGCTTAACCATGTTGAAAAACAAGTCAAGGAACAATTTGGATATCAAATAATTATGTCCAAGACTAAGGATTATCGTTATTTTTCTTGATATTCCGAGGACTATCTAGAACACTTCCCGAAACCATTAGCTATATCGAAGCCAATCAAGAACATAAGCTCTCAATTAAAACATAAATTGCACCAATACGCAGCGAAGAAATTCCCTACTATTTTCCCCAATTTCTACGAATCAATTAGTTCGCCGTACCGCGTGAGAACTCCGCGTGTCATTAATCTCTCTGTTTACTCAAGCTTCAACGTCCTTGCACCCTCCCTTGTACCCATCTCTACACAAGATTGCTGCAATTCGGTCCAATTCGAAATTATTACTCCGAACTTCCCCGCCACAAGAAAAGGGAAATCGTCCCGGACTCGCTTTATTAAACCCCTAATTTCCCGATAAATGTCGGCTTCGACAACCATTAATCATTCCGGCCGATCGTTAGCGGATTTGCGCCCGTAACCAAATAAGAAAAATGATATGTGTAACTGCAATTAATTACAATGGATCCTGCGTCCTTCGGCCTCCGACGGGGAGAAGACGTCGAACCGCGAACCGTGTGATGTTTGTTTTCCCGGGCCGTGTATTCTTTGGGAGAAAAAAAAAGCTACTTTAAATATTTATTAAATTTGTCAAAACAACAACACAATCACGCCGTCGTCGGTCGGTCGGTCGGTCTGTCAGTCGAAAGGGAATCAGCATCCTTCGTCAATTTTTTTCTTCTTTCTTCCCCGGGTGGAACAACTGTAACGAAGGATTTTAATATTTTGACTTACCCTATAAAACAACTGTCCTTAATTGTACTTTATGAACGTGGAAAGGGATAAGAAAAAAAAAACAATGATCCCAGGACGTTTCTTAGTTGGCAGCAAACTAGTTGCGTTCCTAATCAGGACATTCGGCCCCTTTTGTGTTCGTAGCCTACAACCCTTTCTTCGGTCCCGTTCAGGATGCGATGATGACTCTCCTAATCTCCTGGCGTACCGTTTCAAGGTGATGCTCCGGTTGTTTTTTTCTTCTTCGCTTCAAGGATAATGACTGTGGGCAAGTAAAACTATTAAACACACATTTTATGCTTGCTCACATCCGATCCTGTGTAGACTATAATGAAGCAGGAGCTCTCCTCGCTCGAGGAAGATATGACAGTTTTTGCTGGGTTGCGTTCCGTGTCACAAGGGACAAGGGAATGAAGATGAATTTAAAAAGGTTAAATAAATGGGCGGCAATAAATCAGTTTTCCATTGGAAATAAATCATTCCGATCTTAAGTGGCGTGAGCAACCGGTGAAATGTGCAATCCCTCGAGGACAGTCCTGGAAGATCCACAAATTATCTTTCAAACGTTGAATGAAATTACTGTTCCAATCATCGCAACGCCGTTACGCAATCCACTGTGAAGTGACACCATCGGGTCATAAATTACGACCTGAAGATCCAATAAAAAGTAGACAAATGCGACAGCCTAAACTGCCACTAAATATCAGCGACGGGCAGAATATTTTATACTTTTATGATCATCCCGGAGACCCAGCGACAATTAAATCAACACTCTAGGCAAATTTATGGATCCCGGACACGGGCCCCAGAGGATGCTGATGCGAAATCGAGCGAAGAAAATAGAGACACTTGGCTACCGCATCTTCCGCCGGGCTAAAAAACCGTGCAGCAGAAGAACAAACAGTCGCTTTCACAACTAAAAGACGGCGGCGGCCCTAACAGTGGCGCATTTGTGTCCTCACTGTGTACCGAACACAAATATTCGTTTTATATGAACGATTGCATCCAACGCACGCCAATGGAGAATGCATAATCGAATGTAAATTGAAATTTATAGATGGCGCAGCTCGGGATGGGAGTTCGTTCGCAAACAATTGCAATCATTTTTCAAAAATTGGTGCACTATGACCACTGCCAACAGCCATTTGGACACTTCAACGTGCTTCCATTCTACCTACGTACCGAAGGCCCATTAACTACAATGTTTACATTTAACAACCGCCAGCACCCGACGAGAAGCTAATTGAATTAATATTAATATACATACAAACTTAACAACCGATCAGATTCGATAAGAACGATTCCCTCCCAGCAGACTCGTTCAAGTTCAAGGAATATGCGTACCGCAGCGATTCAGTAACTGAGAGAATCCCCTCACTCCCCCCACCAACCAGTCAAGCAGTTCCAGATTCCGGTTCGGCTGCCTGCTCTGTCTGTAGCTCTTACGATAATGATTATGATTTTGCGACTATCCATACACACTGTTTCTTATGATTAGCGTTAAAGTGAATCTGAAGCTGCTGGGAAGCACATGGGAGAGAACTGGACGGGTGTGGTTTGGGAAGTGAGCCGAACCCACGACGGCCAACTCGTCATCATTTCGCGTAAGTCGCTCCGAATCACGATCGTCGCATTTGAGGCACTGCCATTGTGGTCGAAGTGCGGGGATATCAATGTGCGGAACGCGACTAAGCCCGGGGGGCGATGGGAGCGATGGTGGCGGTGGTGGGGAGGAATCTTTCGTCACTTACGAGATTAAGGGGGGTATTCAGTGGGTGAGAAACTATTTTCGTTGAAATTCGGCATTTGATAAGTAGCATGCCCAGGATATTTTTTGACAGAAATCGGACACTTAGCCTTCTTAAGATATTTGGGTCAATTCTGATCCATGGCGCAACTTCAATGTACGCTATCTTTATTATTTTCAAACCAATCGAGCTGAAATTTTCTTGAAGAACCATGTTAAAGGATCCCTAAATAATTTTGTAGTAAAATCAGAAATTGCATTAAGCGTTAGATGGATTTCCTGAAAAGCAAAAGCAAAGGCAAAAAATATGTGTTGCCAAAAACGGAAACATACTGTATTTATGTTTACCACTAACATCAACTTAACAATTTTGCGATAGCAGCGCCACCATGGTGTTGCTAATTGTGTTGTCTTTCTTAAATGACCTATACATTTATTACACACTTTTCAAATTCAAGTTACATGTCTGTTCCCTATGGTTCCAGATCTTGCTGCAGAGATGACGCAGAAATCTGTCTTTGCCAACTAAAGCTTTAGAGTGCTGCCGTATTCGGCAAAGTTCTTCAGTATTTAGAATGCAATCATCAGATGGGATTTTTTTATTAATCAAGGTTTGGGCCGAAGGGTCTCAGATTTTCATGGAATTTTGTCCAAGAGTCGAGTTTATGGGGTTATGAATATAGCAATATTTTAAAAAAGGCAGGGTTACCAGTTTTTGCGGGAAACTTCTAATAAAATTTTTGAAATTTTAGGTCATAGTTGTTTTTAACTTTTCTTTGGAGTTTTCCTAAACCGTGAATTTTTTTTTTTTGATAATTTTTCAGTTCATACAACGCTTTCCACCTTTCCCCTCCGAGGTCTATAAGTCATAGACGATGAGTGGATGTTAGGTATACAAGCGATCAAGCGCACTTTCTTTTGTTAGTCAAGGTGGTGGATTCGTTCCTGCCTTGACCTACTCCGCATGGGGATGCTTGGCAAAAGATTGTGTGCTTGTTTCGAAATACTACCTCACAATGCCCTCCGCTCAATTTCAAAAATTATATCTATTCAATTTTCACAGCCTGCCGTGAGCTAACGGAACTATCAATAATTTCTCTTAACAACTTTGTTTTAGCATAAAATAAGTGCTGTCTACTCCTAGAGCCTCATTCCTAGAGCCTCATGGTGATGAGAAATTATTTCCTTCTCAAACAACATCATCATAGATCGTTACTCCGCGTATGGGAGAATACAAAGAAAGACAATATCAGTGTTTTATATCTACAGTTAAAGCTGTATTTTATTGGACTACACCGTGTCCAATATATTCTTATACAAAATAAACCATTATTTATTTCAAATCGATAATCCAGATTTTATTGATAACTTTACCCATTATATTGCATTATAATACTGATCAACTACAGCATTTGCTTTGGAATAAAACCGCCCTTAACCTTCTTGAAAAGCTTCAGACGTTTTTCGAAACCGTCACAGGAGGCACCGCACGACTTTCATCGGCATTTCGTCCCAAATTCGTTTGATTACGGTTTTGAATTGGTTCATATTAGACGCCCTTTGGTCATTTACCTTCGCCAGCATGGATACGAAATAATCCAGAAGGGATTCAGATCTGGTGAACTGGGAGGCCATTCATTCTTGTCCAAAAGGTCGGTCAAATTTTCTCGACACCAGCTCTGAACGCGATTTGCAGTATGCGATGGCGCTCCGTCTTGCTGAGCCACATAGTGATCATCTTCAAACACCTCTTGTACATATGGCTTGACAACTTTCTCCAAAACTTCCTTTTTATAATATACGGCATTTACTTTAACGCCTCTTTCGATGAAAACCAGTGGTAATTTCCTCGCTTGCAAATTCCTTCCCAAACCACCACTGTCGAAGCTCTTTGAAACCGTGGAATATTCCCATCACTCTCTGGAACAGTTCTCGAAGAGAGAACCCACAATCTGTCGTTCTGGACATTGTGGGATTGTTGCAAGACCAATAACTTTTCGTCGGAAAAGATAAATTCTTCCCCCCTGCGCCGCGACAAAAGCAGACTTGTTCTTTCGAGTCGTTTTTGCTTGGAAGGTTCCGAAACTCCGTGAACGTTACGTTTCTTGAAAGCTTGGAAACCGAGTGCATTTTGCATTATATTGCGCATTGACGATCTCGAAACATTCAGATCTGCCGCCATTTTACGTACAGAGCGCTGTGATTTTCGTCTAATCCGTTCCCTGACCACTATAACAACTCGTGCAGTCCGCACCGTACGAGTACGATCGGATCTCTTCCGGTCATCCAACGAGCAGGTGTCACGGTACCTTCAGATGGTTCGGTACACAAAATCCCGCTTTACTCCGAGGTTTTTCAAAGTTTTGAAAAAAAACGCCCGTGCGCCTGTGACTTTTCAAAAACTTGTTTATCATCACAGCACGAAACTCCTTCATCGCTGGTAAAAGATAAACACCGAATGAAAACAATCGGACATAACCTAAAAGCGTTTGTATAAACATAGTGCAAAACTACACCAGCACATACGTGAAGTATGTTGAGTAGTTGCACGACACCAATGCCAGGAAAAAGTGTATGAGAATATATTGGATACGGTGTATATAAGGTGACGATGATTCAAACATATTTAATGATCTGTTCAATTATGACATTTCCTAGGTTATCCAAACTATCCGTGAGATCAGAACATAAGACCTACAGTGTAACAAATGCTTTCTGGGCTATGCAAAGCTACGACGTGTATTGAAACATATTCATTGCATATCTTCAAAGAACAATAGACATTATGAGATAATCTTCAGAAGTTCTAGGTAATCCAAACTATCCTGGAGTTCAAAATTCAAGATCTGCAGCTGTAACTGTAGCTTTCTGAACTAAATAAATTACCAAAATGTATTTGACCCGGTTCCGCACTGACAATAACCGAAAACGACATTAAGCAACTTTGCACACAACTTATTTAAGCATACTGTCTCTCACACACACTTTGTGTTGCATTTATTTTCAGCCATGTACTTTTATTACGGCTATACTTTTTTCAACAAAGTTCTACCAACAGGGCACAAATTACACAAATACTCCAACAATCCGTTGAGAAGATGGCAGGCCATTGTAGGCCAGCCAAAAGTATTCCAAATAGTTTTAACATTTACACAGGATATTGAGGAAATCTTGTTTGAAGATAAATATATTATATCTTCAGCAATGAGCGATTCAGCCATTTTTGATGACAGCCCTGATTTTGTACCATTAAAAGAATTTTTGATCACGAGAAAAAAAAATTTGCCTACAAAAACCCTTTACATTGCAAATTTGGTTCCATTTGCGTGGTTAGTTTTAGAGTTATGCAGGAATTTGTGTTTCATTTATATGGGAGCCTCCCCTCCCCCCACCTATCGGAGGGGTTTAAAACCATCATAGAAACATATTTTGCCTTCTAAAACTCCCACATGCCAAATTTGGGTTTCTTTGTTTGATTAGTTCTCGAGTTATGCAGACATTTGTGTTTCATTTGTATGGGAGCCCCCCTTACAGATACGGAAGAAGTCTCGAACCATAATAAGAGCTTTCTCCGGCTCCAAAAACTCCTGCGTACAAAATTTCATAACAATAGGGATAGTTCTCATGTTTGGTTAAAATTTCTGTTTTATTTGTATGAGAGCCCCCCCCCTCTTCCAAAACGGGGGAGGGGGGTCTTAAACCACCGCATACACATTAATCGCCTTCAGAAACCTCCACATGCCAAATTTGGATCCATTTGCTTGATTAGTTCTCGAATTATGCAGAAATTTATTTCATTTGTATGGGAGCCGCCCCGCTCCTCCTTCTAGACGGGGAAGGAGTCTCGAGCCATCATAAGAGCTTTCCTCGGCCCTTAAAACTCCTGCATACACATTTTCATTACAGTAGGGATAGTTATCAAGTTTTGTTAAAATTAGTGTTTGAGTTGTTTGAGAGCCCCCCCCCCCCATTCAAAAGAGGGGAGGGGTCTCAAACCACCACGGACATATTTTTTGCCTTCAAAAACTTGCACATGCCATATTTGGTTCCATTTGTTCGATTAGTTTTCGAGTTATGTAAACAATTCTGTTTCATTTATATGAGAGCCATCCTTTCCTGATAAAAGAGGGGTCTCCGACTACCATAGAAAAATGTCTTGTCTTCAAAACCTCCACATGCCAAATTTGGAGCTATTTTCTTGATTGGTTCTCGAGTTCTGAAGAAATTTTTGTGTTTCATTTGTATGAGGGGCAAATTTACGCGCTTGTTAAAATTCATTATTTTTTCCTGTGTAATCTTTTTTCATACTCGTTTTGAGTATTGTAAAGGGTGTCCGCAATTAAATTGCATCACGTTAAACTCATCCTCGAAAACAAGTCTCTCAACCCATTGTCATGAAATATTCAGAGAATAAAATACTATGCATAATTTTGATTAAGGTATTTTTATTTCAATATTTCTTTACCAAATCCAAAAGCCCGAACTTTCTTCTTAATACCACGCATAACGTTTTGTACAACGCTTGAACAAACATTTCTTTCCGCTTTCAACCATGACTTTAAGATTTCCTGTTGTGTTGTGACAACTTCAGGATGATTACAAAGTTCGTGCTCCATTAAGGAGTGTATCGAAAAGTAGTTATAAACATTCGATGCGTTATTACGCATAAACTACTGTATATATTTTTAGCGTGTAAGCGCCATTTGCTTTGTTTACATGTCAAAAATGATTATTCGGTTCATTCATTTCCGTTGATAAAGTTGTATTCAAAATGTCGCGAATTGAATTTGAGACTAAAAAGAAAATTCTGCACACTTGGTGCACCGAAAAGGGTGTTACTTACAACCAGATTGCGAAAAGAGTAAATGTTCACCCGGCAAGTGTAAAACGCATCATCGAAAAGTTTGGTAAGGAGTGCTCCCTCAAGGATTTACCAAGAAGTGGCCGGAAACCCGGCTCCAGCAACCCCGATTTGGACCAAAAAGTTGTGGATTATATTCAACGGAACAAATCTGCCTCTACTCGCGATCTAGCCAAGAAGTTCAGGACCAGCATCGGAATGATTCAACGAATCAAGTGCAGGAATGACTTGAAGACGTACAAAAAGCAGAAAGTGCCCAAACAAACTCCGGAACAAAAGTCTCGTGCCAAAACCAGGGCTCGAAAGCTGTACAGCTGCATTTTGGACAATGTCGACCAGTGCATTTTGATGGATGACGAAACATACGTTAAAGAAGATTCAAGAACGCTACCGGGGCCGCAGTTTTATACTAAATCTGTTGGGGAACGTGTGCCAACCGCAGATACGACTGTTGCGATGGAGAAATTCGGTCAGAAGGTGCTCATTTGGCAAGCTATTTGCACATGTGGCTTGCGTTCTTCAATTTTCTATACAAAAGGAACTATAAATGCTGAGATTTATCAAAAGGAATGTTTGAAGAACAGGTTGCTACCATTGTATAGAAAGCACCAGTCCCCTCCTCTCTTCTGGCCAGATTTGGCATCGGCACATTACGCCAAATCCACTCTACAGTGGCTGACGGAGAATAACATCAAGTTCGTAGAAAAAGACATCAACCCACCAAACTGTCCCCAGTTGCGACCGATCGAACGCTATTGGGCAATAGTCAAGCGTATAGTTAAGAAGGATGGTACAGTGTCCCAAAACATGACCGATTTTAAGAAAAATTGGGCAGCGGCATCCAGGAAGTGCACAAAGGTCACTGTGCAGAATTTGATGGCAGGTGTCAAATCAAAGGTACGGGCATTCTACAGAAATGAACATGATGACTAGTTTTTCCGTTTGGATCTTTTGTAAACATGTTAAGCTATAATAAACTGAAATAGTATGTTAATTTTAACCATGTTTTCATGCCTATTTTATTATTTGGAAGTTTATAACTACTTTTCGATACACTCCTTATATCCCAATATTTTTTAATTGACCACAACTCTGGAGAGTTTGGGGGATTAAGATCCTTCGGCACGTAATTGACACCATTCGTCTTGTACCAATCCAGAACATCCTTGGAGTAGTGACAAGAGGCTAGGTCCGACCAAAAAATTGTAGGAATTGTGTGTTTTGAGAAGCGGAAGCGGTCGTTTTTTCAGAAATTCATTCACGCATATTTGACCATTTACAGTTGAAGTTGTCACGAAAGGCTTGCTCAGTTTACCAGACGAACAAATCTTTTGCCAAATCATGAATTTCTTGGAGCACATTGACATTTGCTGTTTCCTGAGAGACTCTGGAACATCGAACTTGTCTTTCGCAGTCACAGAATGGTTGTCGGGAATTTGTTTAAAGTCCGCTTTTGCGTTTGTTTCATCGTCCATGATGCAGCAGAGTTGTTTCGTCAACATTTGTGTGTACAGCTAAGACGCACGTGTTTTAGCTGTCATATTCTGTTTTTCATTGCGGTTTGGAGCTTTGAACTTTGAAAAACGGCGTTTCTGCACGAAACTTTTGATCAAGTACAGCTTTTTCGCGACAAATCGAACGGAACAGTTGGGTTTGCGTTCAAAGGCAGCAACCACTCGCATGTGATCCTTCACACAGTACGGAAGACTTTTTCTACCACTCACCTTTTTCCGATCGAAAGCTGTTCCTTCGACTCCATTTTCGAAACTACGACACATTTCACAAAGAAACTCACGCAGTGTAAACAATACACGCTCATGCAATTTAACTGTGGACACCCTTTAGCCTTGATCATGTAAGACATGAAACTAATCACTAATCATGATCGAGATGAAAATGTGTATGAATGAAAATTGGACAGGGTGTAAAGCTCGATTCAAAGTAAATCTGGACGCACGGTGGTTAGAACAAAAAACGTTTGACAGACATTTGTTGTTGTTTCATTGAAAAAGAAATTGGTGAAAAGTTTTTTTAGATTGATCTACGCATCTTAAAATTATGGACCATGGAACTTGAGAAAAGAAAATTAATTCGTCACAAACATCTAGAGAATCCTTCGCGATCTGCCTCAAAAATAGCAAAAGTGTTAATATTCCCAAAGTCAACGGTGTGTCTTGTAATCAAACGTTACAAGGATACTCTGAGTGTGAATAAAGCAAAGCGCATCTATCATTTAAGTGGTACTACAGGACAGAGCTGAGGAGAAAGGTGTTGAGGTACGTGAAAGGCAACCCAGGTGTCTCCCAGGTTTGGCAAAGCAATACGATTCCAACTTTTTCACCGTGCGTAACATCCTTTCAAGAGAAGGATATAACTCTTTTTGTGCCAGTAAACATCCGAATCGCTCCCTGAAACAAAATTTAGTGGCCAAAAAGCGTGCACGATTACCATACGATCGAGTTTTGACGAAATGTGATGGCTGTATTCTAATGGATGACGAAACATATGTCAAAATGGATTATAAACCATTTCCCGGACGAAAATTTTATCTGGCAACTGGTCGTGAGGATGCCTCTTCCTGGTACAAATTTGTTCTTGCTGATAAGTTTGCTCGGAAACAAATTATTTAGCAAGGAATCTGCAGTTGTGACCATAAAACCAAAGTTTTCATCACATCTTACAAAATGACGTCGATGGTTTACATATAAGAGTGTCTGAAAAAGCGGATTTTACCCTTCATTCGGCAACACAAGACCAACGTTATGTTTTGGCCGGATCTAGACAGCTGCTAGAATGGTCTGCTGCTAACTTAATTTCGTCGCCAAAGAGATTAATCCTCCGAATTGCCCTGAGTTCAGACCGATCGAAAAATATTGGGCAATTGTCAAGCGAAAACTTTAAGGATGCGGTAAAAAAGTGACAAATGCACAACAAATGGAATAAGTTCGCCGGGTAAAGAGTCACCAGCGACTGTGCGACTGTAATAACTTGTAATAAATCGCTGAATAAATACCCTTTTGTTCGACGTTTTGATTAACCGTGTATGTAATTTAATTCTTGAGTTGTGATCACTTGAATGCGTCCAATTTTACTTTGAATCGGGCTTTACAATGACAACTATGACGTTTACACATAAACGTCATTGCAAGGGCAAAACATTACTAACAAGGGATGTTTGGAAGTATTTCTTCAAATCCAAGATGTAATTTTAGGAACTGTGCTTTTGTTTCATACCCGTTTTGAGTATCGCAGTACTAAACCGGTAAAAGAAATACATGTAGTAATGAACTATTTCTTTCGAAAACCGTAAAAAAATTCAACGGGCGTTTAACGGGTTCGTACAGAAAAATGGAACACCACTGTACCCGCGTATGCTTTGCGTACACGCCGAACAACGCATCATCCGCGTCCTGATGTTTTCCCCCATCCCAACCCAATCCTTGCCGCGCTGAAGCCGAACCAGAGCTACCCACAGCAGCCAGCCAGCAGCGCGCGGAGGAGTGAGAGCGAACGAAAAGCGCAAAACGATTACTCGATGCGAAGAAGTTGATCTGAAGAGTGTTGTTTGCTTTAATGGTGCCTTATAATATAATAATACGTATGCTCTCCGCCGCTCGGTGTATCATAATAAACGAATGTTATTATTATGATTGTGCTCGATGCTGCTGCTGCTGCGGCTGCCGTCGTCGTCGTCGTCGTCGTCGCCTTCGTAGCTTGTGATGATGATGATGATGATGTTGCTGTTTAGTCGCGAAAAGACCTCTGCTGCGTTGCCTTCCCATCCGGAAGGATTGATCCCAGCGTCGTCAGTGCGGCAAGTGGGCAGTCGAAGCGAATGAATGTGGGGAGCTGATTTTTTGAGATTCGCGTTCGCTGATAGCGATCTTTTGTTTTCCGGTTTTGACGGATTAACGCATGCATCAGGTATCAACGCAGCGAGAAGAGACCCGAACAGGACAGGCACCCGTCCGTCAGCAGCAGCAACGGCTACGACAGAGGCAGAAAAATGGGGACCGCCTGTCAGTGGCTGCGGCGAAACCGAATAAGATCCATTGAGTTACGGTGTAATTTTATAAGAGCAGTCATTTTTTTTTCGCTCGCCAACTGGCTCGCCTGGTCAGGCGAGATAATTTAGGCAATTAGTGTACGGTACGTGTCCCGGCGGGTCTTCGGGAGGGGTATCCACATGTGCGTGTCGCAGCGAACGACAGCAGGTAGGATTTTGCCGTTGCCTTTGGACCCGTTGAAGTTCAAGGAACGATCCGATGGATGGCTGGTGATGATGATGATGGGATGGGGACATACGGCGCACACACACACGCGCTCATGACTGGAAATCGCGCGCGAGTGATGCGATAATTCGATACATTCTATTTAAATTAATTAACTGCTGTTTAACCATCGACATTGTGAGCTGCGCTGCGAGAGCCATTCAGCTAATTAATAGATTATTGAACGGGCAGTGAAATAGGCTGATTTATGAATGGAGTGAGACAATGTTGCCGCTGGTCGGGTTAGTTGGACCGGGATTGATGGGTTATCTTATGATGCATCTGAGAGGTCGAAGACCAGCGCGCGTTTTTCTAACGGTATTCTGCTACATGGGGCAATTTGCATTGTAGATTGATGGTGGTTTGACGGAATGCTATGAAGGATTGACTGGTATGAACCGCTTCACTGAACAGACAGTTCGGTTTTCCCTCTTTTCATGGGAAGCTTCCAAATTGGTGTATTTTTTTACATGGTAATAAGATTTTTCCAACTTCCTGTTTTGGGAAGCTTGACTTTGCAGTTGCAGTTGTTTTCCATCCCAACAACAGAACCTCACGCACGAGTAACGTTCCATAGAGGGGCGTTTTGCTTGGTCACTGTTCGTCCCGTTCTTTGGTTGAAATAAATTGACAATAAGGCACCGGAGGATCATCTTTTGTTTGTTTATGCTCTTCATTTTTTTTTCGTCGTTGTCTTCCAATCGAATCCCCCTTTCTTCTGTTTTTTTTCTCTCCGACTGCCATCAGGACATTCATTGTTTCACTTTTTTTTCCCCGTCGCATCCCAATCCTTCAACATATTTCTTTCGGTACTTTGATGACGGTCAAGGTATTAATAGGTCCTTGCATTCTTCTTTCGACGCGACAGTCACTCCGCCGGCGGGATAGAAAGGATAACCCGAAGGCCACCGACGAAATGATTATGGAATCCTCAAACGGGACACACGCTCGCTGCTCTCAGCAGAGAACTGGTCAAACCAGAAGGGATAAGTCCTTTAAATCTTAATAAATGTTTGCTTAATTGATATTTAAAATTATTTTCGACGGATGAGTGACCACCGGTTTGCAACATCAGCCACGTTCGTACGAACGGGAAAAAGGCGGTTGACGATCTGCTGTCGTTGTTCCTGAAGGCTTTTGTTTGGACTACGGTGACATTGCACGAGACCAGTTTGAGGAAACGGGACTTTGTCAACGGACGTTGAGGGAATATTTGGAAGGTTCGATGCTTTTTGATTTTTTTTTCTAATTGAAAGTTGAGTTGCAAATCTGTACTGATTATTCGTTTTGGAAATAAACTACAAGGGATACTGTTTAAATTTCCGAACCATGTTTGAAATTCTACTTAAGGTATGTGGCGAAGGAAAAGCTGGAACTTCTTTAGCCACCGCTGACTTTCAATTGACAGGAATTTGGAACGGTATGATAGATATATTCCAACCTAAACAAGCTCATTTCACACTGTTTGTTTTAGCTTGGTTCGTGTTCAGTTCATTTTTCACAGTTAAACGAAGTTACCGCCGTATTGCAATGAAGTAGGTAGACTAAATCGAAAAACCGTAGCTTCGGATCACTGCCATGATTTGATCTTTCAAAAATGCCGCGGTCTGTCTCTCTTTTACTTCGATGACCCCTGAAGGGAACAAAAATGTTATTGACCACGTATAGAAGGAGATTTGGTTTTGCAACTATTTCGGACGCCATTAAAATCTAGGCACCATTGAATGCATTAGCATCTTGAATCGGAATGATGGATGAACAAGTTGATTCAATTCAAGGTTTTAGTGATAAACCCAAAATAGAAGTATATAGGGTGTATTCGATAAAAATGGCACATAGAAAATCTTCTATAACTTTTGAAGTAGTTCCAGTCATGTCGTCGAAACAAGAAATTGTCCGTGAGAAAATTTTGTGCACTCACAATCAAAATCCAGGGGCGTCCCACCGGTGGATTGCTAAAAGGCTTGGAATTGCAAATACAACTGTGTCTCGTGTAATAAGAACGTTCAAGGAGCGTCTGAGTGTCCAAAGGAAGGAAGGGAGTGGTCGTAAAAGTGGTCCAATGGACAGTAAAATGGCCAGGAAAGTCGTACAACAATTCAAGAACCGTCCAAACATGCCAATTCGAGATGTCGCTAAAAAGTCTAAGGTGTCAGTCGGTTTTGTGCAGAGAACCATGAAGCGTGCTGGGTTACATGTTTACAAAGTGCAAAAAGCCCCAAACCGGAATGAAAAACAAAACATCACTGCGAAAACCCGCGCCCGGAAACTTTACACGAAGCTGCTCACCAAATCCGGTTGCATCGTGATGGATGACGAAACATACGTCAAGGCCGACTTCCGTCAACTTCCTGGGCAAGAATATTTCGTTGCCAAGTCGATGTTCGATGTTCCGGAGGATGTTCAAAAGAAGAAACTATCGAAATTTGCAAAGAAGTTTCTAATCTGGCAGGCGTCGGAGTTGGAAGCAGGGCAATGCGAACTACGGCACGCACCACCTCGTTGGCATTTGCTGTCTTGAGGGTCACCACACGGACGATGCCATCCTTCCCGGGGTGGAGCTTTATGATCTTCCTCAGCGGCGGTCAGTTGGCTGGTTGAACGTTATCTTCTTTAATGATGACGATGGCACCGACCTCGATGGTGACGGGCGGATTTCAACCCTTAGTCGCACGGGATTGCAACTGTTGCAAGTACTCGGGGTACCAGCGCGACCAGATCTGTTGCAGATGCTTCTGGGTGAGATCCCAGTGGTCCAAACGGTTGTCGGCGGTCTCCTTCCAGTTTGATTCCGGAACAGCTTGGAGATTGCTGCCAACAAGAAAGTGTCCTGGGGTCAGGACGTCTAGGTCGTTTGGGCCCTTCGGTATCGGTGTCAGAGGTCGAGAATTGAGACACATCTCGACTTGAGCCAACAAGGTCAGCAGATCCTCGTAGGCAAGGTTGACATTACCGACTACCTTCAGCAAGTGGTTCTTTGCCGATTTGACTGCGGCCTCCCAGAGACCTCCGAAGTGTGGTGCTCGCGGTGGAATGAATTTCCGGACAATTTCGTTTCTGGAGCACCAGTCGAAGATTTGGTTTCGATCGGCGGCTTCAGTCTTCAACATGCGGTAGACTCGGTTGAGTGCATGTGAAGCACCTTTGAAAGTAGTTGCGTTATCTGAATGAAGTTCGACGATCTTTCCTCTGCGGGCGACTAGACGACGGAGTGCAGCTAGGAACGCTGGAGTTGTGAGGTCACTCACAAGCTCGATGTGGACTGCCCTGGTCGAAAAACAGACGAATTTGGCTACGTAGGCTTTCGTGGGACCACGTTTTCTAGCTGCTGAATTTACGTAAAAAGGTCCACAATAATCGACACCGCAAACGGAAAACGGACACTCGCGATATCGGCAGATCGGCTATGCTCTGCTGGACTAGAGTGGGCTTGGATCTGAAACAAGTGTGGCATTGGTGATAGACGGACTTGACTAGATTTCTGCCGCCATGGATTAAGAACTTTTGGCGGAGAGTGGCCAGCAGGAGTTGTGGCCCTGTGTGCAGTAGACTAACGTGAAGACTGCTAGCCAGCAGAGCAGACAGCGGATGTTTGGCGGACAGAACGATCGGATTTTTGTTTGCGACGGATAGTGCGGCGTTATGCAGATGACCACCGACGCGAAGAGTACCGTCTTCATCCACGAAAGGTTTCAGCCACTTCAGTGATGATGACCTGGAGACACGTTCGCCATTCCCGAGATCCGATAACTCCACAGCAAATGTTTCCTTGTGCGCTAAACGGCAGAGCAGGTGTTCATCGTGTTGGAGTTCGGAAGTGGTGAGTGATGCGATGAACGATGCTTTGACTCGGTCACTCATAGTCAACGTAGGGAGAGACAATCCAGAACTGCGCAACTCTATGCGCTCCTTCAATCGCTGAATGTAGCGGCTGCAGGATGCAACCAAACGACGTAACTTTTCGTAGCGAGAATAACGAGAAAAATCCACAGAAATCTTCTTGTGCGGCGGTCATTGCCACAATCGGTGCCTTACGCCCTTCTTCGGGCGCTGCAGGGAGTTCTCCTGGTCGATGACGGTCTTGGGCCAACAGTCAGGCAACAGTGAGAGCCAGGAAGGGCCGTGCCACCAACGGGAACAGTTGATGATATCCGTAGGGTTGAGGCCACGCGAAATATCGTCGGCGGGGTTTTCAGAACCAGCTATGTGCCTCCAGTGGTTTATGTTTGTGGTGGTCTGGATCTTCGACACGCGGTTAGCGACGAATGTTTTCCAACGGGTTGGAGCGGCACGCAGCCATTGAAGCACAGTGCTGGAATCGGACCAAAAATAGGCGGTAGTGGTGATCTTCAGCGAGGCCTCCACTTTCTTAAAGAGCTGTGTTGCCAGATGTGCTGCACAGAGCTCTAGTCTGGCGATGGAGTGATGCGTGGACAGCGGAGCGACCTTTGACTTCGACGTCAACAGGTGGACTTGTATACCTTCCGCCGATTCCGTGCGGACAAAACAACAAGCTCCATACGCAACGGAGGATGCATCGGCGAAGAAATGGAGTTGAATAGCAGCAGCATCTGTCGAAAACACGAATCGAGGAACTTTGACTTCAGTGAGAATGTGTAGCTTGTTGTGGAACTGCTTCTACTCGTGTTGAAGCTGCTCTGGCAGTGGAGAGTCCCATTCGCAGAGAATTCCACCATGCTTCAATGCCCATAAACGCTGCATGATGAGCTTTGCCTTCGTGATGACTGGACCGAGAAGGCCCAGTAGGTTGAAAATCTTGGCGATGTATGACATCACCTTCCACTTGGTCAAGATGGCAGCTGGGAGAAGTACTTCTACCTTGAATCGGAGGTTGTCAGCCTTCGGAGCCCACAACAGGCCGAGCGTGAATATCATCTGCTCATCCTGCAGATTGTAGAGCGGTTGGATGGCCAGATCTTCTGGCGGAACATCCTGGAGAACTTCTTGGGTGTTCGATGCCCACTTTTTCAGCGTAAATCCAGCAGAACTGAGCATGGCAGAGACTTGGATACGAAGAGTTTTGGCGGACTCTGTATCCGATGCGCCGGACAACAGGTCATCGACGTAAAAATCTTCCACCACTAGGTTAACAACAGCGGGATACAACTCAGTCTGGTCAATGGCAATCTGCTGGAGTGTCTTCGTTGCCAAATACGGTGCGCTAGCCGTACCGTATGTGTCGGTCTGTTGTTTGAACGTAGTGATTGGATCGGACGTACATCTGCGATAGCGGATACGAAGAAAACGGTGATCATCGGGATGATGCAATACCTGCCTGTACATCTTTTCGACATCTGCTACAATAGCAATGCGTCGAGTCCGGAACCTTGTGTAGATCGAATACAGATCTTGCTGGACGACGGGTCCAACCAGAAGTGTGTCGTTCAATGAATAGCCAGATGAGGTCTTGCATGAAGCGTCAAAAACTACCCTGACCTTCGTTGTCGTCCTGGATTCCTTGAAAACGACGTGGTGAGGGATGTAGGAGTGTTTAATTCGATCATCTAACGGCTCTGGCACTTCGTGCATGTGACCAAGCTGTAGATATTCCTCCATGAATCGGTGGTATGAGTCCTTGGTGGCTGGATCTCTATCCAGTCATCGTTCCAAGTTAAGAAAGTGACGATCGGCAATCGACTTAGATTCTCCAAGAATCTTTTCGGGATCTTCAGTCCTCGGGAGACGCACGATGTACCGCCCTGTAGAATTGCGTGTCGTAGTAGTGGCGAACAGCTCTTCGCATAAACCTTCTTGGGTGGATCGAACTGGAGCCGATAGAATTGTTTCCATTTCCCAGAATCTGCGGAGAGCAGCTTCCAGTCGATCATCAGCGCTAGAGAGATAGCAAAACCGTGGAATGCAGGTAGCCGAACGAGATCCGGGACCAGTGACCGCCCAACCAAAGAGAGTTTCGACTACCCACTGAAGACCTTCACCTAGAGAAATCTTCCGTCCCATGTGGAGTTCCCAGAACGTTTCGCTACCGATGACGAGGTCTACGTTTCCAGGAACATTGAATTTTGGATCTGCTAGCTCCACGCTTGGAAGGGTCCATGCCGAAATGTCAATCGGCGTAGTTGGCAGCTCCGACGATGGCTGCTTCAGCATCAAAAACTGTAACTTCATCGAAATCTTTCGATCTCCCGACTCGGTAGTTGCTGTAATGGCACAACTGATTTTTTTTTGTGTGGAGGATTCGATGCCTGCGACGGATACGTCCACTGTAGACCGGTGGCTGAAGAGATTCTTTGCCAGCGGTTTCGACATAAAATTCGACATCGATGCCGAATCGATTTTGAAAATTTTGACATCTTCAAGAGCCAGAGTGAAACGCCGCTTGATTACGGAGCGGAACAAGGAACTACGAGTGACTCGTTCCAAGAGATTGCTTTGCTTGTTGAAGAAGGAAAAAATGATAATCCTGTTCTCCGACGAAAAGCGTTTCAGCATCGATGCTGTGGCCAACAGCCGCACGGACCGGTTCCTTTCACCGCAGAAAATGGAGAACGTTCCGGAACGTTCCGGAAAAAGTGAAATTCAAATTTCAAACCAAACATCCGGCTGGTGTCATGATGTTTGGCTTGGTGTCGTCCAACGCAATTAAGGTGGTGCATGTTTTTATAATGATTGTCTATGTGTACTTTGTTTTAGGGATTTGCACTGGAACCATCAAGATAAGATAAAATTAGATGTCTTTTTTAAAAGGACTTTCAGCCAGTGGCTGGTTCGTCTCTAGGATCTTCAAAATTATATGAGAATCTAAATCGAAAAACATATGAAATAAATGCTAGCTTCATACAGACCATGATGCAATTGCCTACGATACTAGAAAACAGTTGCCAATTTGCGTTCGATTTGTGTTTTTTGAAGCTTGGTGTAGTTTATAATATTCACCTGAAACGATAGGGAAACAAACCGTTAATTAATAAAACATCTTTTAAAGCGTCGTAGAACATTTGTAGCTGAATTTCTCCGATCAAGGATATTATCTCCACCCCATCACTTCCCAGCAAATCTAATCACTGTTTTACAACGACCGTTGCCAGCACGATTGAAAGTCATCCCGACTGGGGCGCGGAAAGGTGCTTAAAGCACCAATAGGTTCGCATGACGTCGCCGGAATCACCATGAGCGTCATAAAACAAGATTGCAACATAATCAAAAACCAACGGGAGTAAAGCGAAGCACGTGTCATCGCCGGAAAGTCAAACCGTTTGCCGGAATCTTCTTCCGCAGCAACGACGACGAGCTGAACGGGTGAACAACGCGCGCTCGGCCATCATCAACATCATCATCATCATCAGCATCATCGTCACCGTGACCGTGTCACCGTTGAAAGCCATCCCCCCGAAATGGATGAATCCCGTCGGGTGTCGGGCAGGAATGGACGGAGGTCGTTGTTTTAATGCACTTTTCCTATTTTGGCCTGGCTCCTGCCACCAACTGACGGTGCACAAAGATCGCAGATTTGCTCGTTACGCAGCGCCATCGTCGTTTTGTCGGTAGGAAGGGCTGAACAGATGTCACCTTTGGCTGCTGGTTCTCGTTTTTCAATTTGAACGATTACAGTTGCTCAGCGCGACGGCCGGCGCTTGCTGTCGTCCATGTTTTATGATGCATCTCCCCATGAGAGGACGCCGTCGTCGTCGTCGTCGTCGTCGTCGTCATAGTCCTAGTTTGGATGGCTGGCTCCTAACACTAATAGTCTCTTGCAGCGAAATGACGACTTTGTTTCGCTGACGGGTCGTTCGTTCCGGTGTGCAACGTTGACGATCCGCCGATAGGCCGTGTGGCCAATATCTGGAACTGCCGTCATCGCATCATTTTTCAAGACAGGGAAATTGTTGACAACACTGCATCTTCCGAAACACAGTCGATTTGCCTTCCCGGAGTGGGGCGGCCAACGTGTCTCTCGTTAAACGCCGTGGGAGCGCAGAAAATTAGTTTATCCCACCATCGCTGCCATGGCCACCGTACTGAACGAGTATCCTTTCAGGACACACCGTCCTGTGCAACGCTACTCAGCTGCCAAAAGAGCAGTCAATTTAGGTCTATAGGCACTATCCACTGCTTGACGGTTCGGTCCTTTCGCAAAGCATGACCAGAATTAGTTTGTTGATCAACGACGTTTATGACCGAGGACCGAGGTAAATGCAACTGCCGGAATGCATCCTTCTTTCGGTTAGTACGTACACGTGCATTCTGAAAGGAAGTGGACTTTTTTTTGCACCCATGGACTTCGGAGTAAAAGTGAACGAATTTTTGCATCATTCGTCCATCATAATACAATGGCAGAGGATGATGCCGCCCGTCCGATGGAAGAGCAAGTGATACAGATTGCACCGTTGATGCAATGTTTGGTGGCATACGCGTGATATCACTAACACCCTATAAGCTGACGGTGGCGACGACGACGACGAGGATGACGGTGTTGCATCTGAGCTAGTTATCGATGAATGGATCTTCGATGAATGGGACTTAATTCATGCTAATCGAATGACGGTGTGACCGATGGAATCTGGCGCTGTAGAAGATGTGTAGTGGGAAGATACGTAACATATGCTATCGATGATTTAGTAGTAGAAGACAATGATGTTTGGCGCCGGGGAACATTGTTTCGCAGGAGTGATTTTTGGGGGTGAAAGCTGACTTTGAACTTGGTGAATGAAGCGTATTATTCTTGCGTTCCGTGCTTCAATGTCTTGGGCAATACATATTATACGTGATAGAATTCATGATCGAATTGACCAATGCTATTAAGATGTAGAAGGAAATGTTCGCTCATCACCATAAGGCCCCTGACTAATATGAAGAGAGAGTGTTAATAGTTCCGTCAGTGTAGGGCAGGTTGTGCAAATTGAATAGAAGTATTGGAAATTGAACGAAGGGCATGGATCTACCAAGTACCCGAACCAAGCACGCATTCCTTTGCCTAACACTCCACGGCGGGGTAGGTCAAGGCACGGATGAATCCGCCACCTCAACAGGCAAAAATATGCGCGCCTGATCGTGCTCACGTACTACCAATTGCTTGTTTGATGGTTCTAACGGTTGTTTGTACACAGCTAAAAAACATTGAATTTTCTGCGTTATCTAATGCATATAAAAGGAATGCTAGATTTGACAGAAAATCATGGGATATTTCATGTAAATTTAAGCCAAATAACGCCTGAATCTAGCCTGTGGTATAAAAGATTGCCAACATTGTTGTATGGCGCATGAAAGATTGCAAACAATTTCGTTGTTTAAGCCTCCTTTGGCTTAGAATTAAACGAAGGAAAATTTTATGCGCCCTCTAAAATTTATTATTTTTTTCTGTGTACACACTCCGTTCTGTTACCTACATGTACGGAGAAAACAAACATAATGATTATAGTTTGTAAATCCCATAATGGGGGAACCATACTTACCCATACTGGTGAGGACCAGTATCACAACAGTTTACGGTATTTCTCTCCGATATCTCTAAGTCAGAGATGACGAGAGGAAAATTTGAGTGATATTCGACGTTGTGTACAAAAATAATCCCAAAAGAAAAGAGTTTCTCTCCCATGTAGATAACAAAACGGAGTGTGTACAACCTATACCCATGGCCCCCTCTTCCCTATACTCAATCGAATTATTGCTTGCATATCTGAACCAAAGCTAAATAAATTGTTCCTCAGGGGTACCAGGAAGCCGGATCAGGCTAGACAGTGAGTCTAATAGTCCATATTTTGTGTTAAAATCGTAATTGATCTTTACTAAGGTTCCCCCAAAAATGTTCCAGCAATGGCCAATGTAGCCAATGGCTTTCTCAAGTCTATCAAAATCATAATTATGAAAAATCATGAAGGGATAAATGTCTAACTGGTCCCTACTACAGATTCCCCCGGGGACGTTCCGATGGTTCCGGGAATTGCTAATATGGCCAAGGATCCACTCTAAGTTTATAATATGGTTTGTGATGAAAAACCAAGAACATGGCACGTTTTGAGTATAGGGTGTTTCGATCAAAATTTGGTCGACTTAAACATGACGCATTTCCTTTCACCGTACATTAAATTTTTTTGCACAACTTTCATTTTGCATATGTGTGCATGTAGCATCATGCCTTTATTTTGAATTTGAGATTAATACTTCGGTTATCAAAATGTCGTCGAAGGAAGAGAAGAAACGCAACCAAATTTTGCACGTGCATGGCGCAAATCCAAACTACTCTCACGCCAAGTTGGCGAAATTGTTGAATGTGGCTAAATCAACTGTTACCAACGTATTAAAAGTGTTCGGTGAACGTTTGTCGACAGCCAGGAAAGCTGGATCGGGAAGAAATCGAAAGCCGAAGGCCACAGCGCGACAAAAATAGTTGCCCGCTATTTCGAGTGGAACCCTAATCTCTCCGTCCGAGATGTCGCAAAGAAGCTGGGAGTGGCCCCTTCAACCATGGATAGAGCTAAAACACGAGCTGGACTGTCGACTTACAAGAAAGTGGTGACACCAAATTGCGATGATAAACAAAACACGTCGGCGCACGATCGCGTTGTACACGACGAAGTTTGATTGCGTGGTACAGGACGATGAAACTTTTGTCAAGGCAGACTTTAAACAGTTTCCTGGACAGGAAATTTTTACGGCAACCGGACGGAGAAAGGTGGCAGATATTTTCAAGCACATTAAACTGTCAAAGTTAGCGAAACACTATCTGGTGTGGCAGGTCATCTGTACCTGTGGCTTGAAGAGCAACGTTTACACTGCGACCGGAACCATCAACCAGGTAATTTATCTGATCGAGTGCCTACAAAAACGTCTACTGCCTTTTCTGAAGCGAAACAATCGTTCCGTTCTATTTTGGTCGGATTTGGCATCTTGCTATTACGGAAAAAAGGCCATGGAGTGGTATGCTGCCAAAAACGTTCAAGTGGTGCCCAAGGACAAGCACCCTCCCAACACGCCAGAACTCCACCCAATCGAAAAATATTGGGCCATCGTCAAGCGGAACTTTAAGAACACTCAAAAAGCTGTTGTGAGCGAGAAACAGTTCAAAGCAAACTGGCGTTCTGCGGTGAATAAAGTGGACAAAAAAAACTGTACAAAATCTTATAGCAGGTGTTATACTAAGGACTTGGCAATTCTCATTCGGTATAAAGGAAGCTTAGCTGAATTTTTCTCCTGTATTCTGTATAAACTGAACTTGAAAAAAAAAAAGAATTTGACTTATTAATAGAAACTTTGATCAACTCACACACATTACTGTTTGACCAAATTTTGATCGGAACACCCTTTAAAATAAAGAGTTAACCGCACCCAGTACCCTTTATCAGAACCTGTTTCAAGGAAAAAGCCATATCTCAGTTAAGTAAAGGCCGATTCTTGAAATCGACATATTATTCGCTAGGTAAATATTTGGTCCTCACTTTTGTTCACTAATTATTTTTTTTAAACGACATCTTGTCCGAAACTACATCACAAATTCAACATGTGAGATAGCCTCTCCGGAAACCAGGATCAACCCCGATGTCCGGGGGCCATGATCAATTATGAGATATAAAACTAGATTAATTTCCAGTCGAATGTTTCTTTGCGAAATTAAATCGGATAATATTTCATGAAGTAAAAGCACTACAAAGTTTATCAAACATTTACCTGTCTCGATAGTTTCGTCCATCCCCTGTGGATGTCGTCAATATTAAATAGGAAAAAGCAACTAAATTTATGAAAATTTTCTATTATTCGTTTAAATGAACATCTTTCAAAGAATCTACTTCAACACGAAAAATCATTTTATTTGTCTTCCGAAATAGAAAAAGTGTAAAAGTCTTATGAAAATTTTAATTTTACGACAGGGAGCACTTGACTGTGTTCAAATAAAAACATCAGATGAGGCTTGATATTCCGGAAACATAGGCGACAATTACAGAAGTCGAGTCGAGCAAATTTTTTTATTTCAGAAGCCGACTCAATATGATTGATTCGGCAATCGAACTCGACTGTCAACTATAATGTTGAAAGATTTTGAACTGTCATTGAAATATTATATCATGCAATCACTCAGGACTTCCATCACGTTAACGTTTGCATTAAAAAAAAAATGGACAAAAATAGCCGATTTTTCATGGGTTTACCTTAACCCGCACTGACAAAGCTACCCATGCAGTTTAAATCATAGTAACCCATGAGTCAGCAGACCAAATTTGACAGCTCTATCAGTCGAACTCTAACCGTGATGGCAAAAACAGTGAAGCAACTCCGTTCAGAAGTGCGCGCGTTCCCCACCGCGTCGAAAACGGACATCGTGCGGCACTTTGTGGACGCCGGATACGCCCAATACGCATCTACAACATCTTGGCACTATTAGACAACAATCAGAGCATCGAAAGAAAGCCCGGTTCCGGACGGCCGACGACCCTGAGCGACAATAAGCTCCAAAGGATTACCCGTCCAAACAGTGAAAAAGTACCTGACGACATGAACATACATGTCAGGAAGCGGAAGTCGCGTCCACTGGTTTCGGAGCCGCAGGCAATGATGCAGCGGCAGTGGCTGAATAAGATGGTCAACTCGATTTTCTCGGAGAATCACGATGTGGTGGTGGTGATGGACGAAGGAACCTATCTCACCCTGGATGGCAACTACTGACAGAGCACTTCGTATTTTACTTCCTCCACGAAGGAAGTGAGCTCCGAGGTGAAGTTCGTTTCAAACACCAAGTTCGCCAAGAAGATGCTGCTGTGGCTGACAATCAGCGAGAAGGGGATGTCAAAGTCGCTCTTTGTTCACTCTGGACTGGCCGTGAACAGGGGAATTTTTAGTACGAAATGCCTGCCAGAAGTTGCGTCGTTCATCAAGAAATACCATAAGGGCGAAGGCGCTTTGTTCTGGCAAGATCTGGCGTCGGTCCACTACTCGAAGCGATCGTTGGAGGAGATGGAGCGGCTGAAAATCGATGTAGTACCCAAGTCGGTGAACCCGCTCAACGTCCCCCAGCTGCGTTCAATCGAGAATTTCTGGGCCAACCAGAAGCGAAAGATCTACTCAAACAATTTTGTTGTGAAAACTGAGGAGAAATTGATAGATAAAACGAAGAAAGAACTCAAAAACATGCTTACACGCTTTCGTCCGCCATGGTGGATGTTCCGGTTAGTTGCCGGAAGGCCGCTCGCAAGGGCGTAGTTTATTTTTGCACGTATGCTTTAATAATTACCTACCATGGGAAATTCATCAAAAGCAATTATCTGTTTGAGCTTATTTTTATCACCATCCGAAAAAAAGTTCATTTTTTTTAATGCAAACGTTAAGGTAGAGAAACACGATAAACGCTTGCAATCTCAATGTACCACGATTTTTTTGGTCCTCTGGATCTGTCAAATTTTATAATGAAGGTGTAACTTCTCTATTGGGGTTAAACTGGTATTCGCCTCTGCTGCGTATCGCTCATACGCCCCATTGAAATGTTACTCGTTACGGCTTGGGCATTAACGGGTTAAAATACTTTACGGGTTTCTTCATACTTTGACAAAGGCGTGCATTCAGATGAATAGCATAAAAAATCAGAGTTTTTTATGTTGATCGCAGTTTATAGCTGAAGAGAGTTATTTATTATAATTAGAACCTCAGACTACTTGTGCGAACCCTGAGTGAGAACATACGTTTATAGGGTAGGTGTTCCAGTTATGGCAATACTTAAAAATTGTACCAGTTATTTGGCCTATGGAGTTTAACTAGAGTATAGCCATAGCTGCTGCCATTGCGTAAATGCGATAGTGTTGCGAAGTGGTACACTTGCCATGACTGGTATACCTACCCTTTCATGGCAGAAACATAATCATCACATAACATTTTAATAGGCGTCGATAAATCAGCTATCTACGAAGTTCATCTGATGACCTAACAACTCCTGATAATCCTGGCATACGTGGTCCAAAATGTCGATGTTTTGAAAATCTGTCTAAAAGTACAAAAGATAGATACAGCAAAGGGCTGGCAGAAAACGAATCACTTGAAAATCTACTGACGAATCTACCGACGAATATGGTCAATATTCTACGTGATCTAAGAACCTCTGGTGAGCATTACGCTAAGCAGATTTTGCGAGTCACCGGAAAACCAATACAGAACGCTTCCATTGAAAAATCTTTGCTGCTCAAAACACGTGTCGGCTCGAGCAAACAGAAGTACAAAGCTGTACAAAAATTTGCGTGAAAAATGCATGAAGTAAAGTTTTTGACTACTTGGAAAAAGATCATGGATCATCGAACAAAAATAATCCCGAAGATTTCACGTCCAACGAAAGTTGAGCTTTATCAGTCAAGGTTGCTTTGCGTGACATGGTATGCAGTGATACTGCTAGAATTTTGAAGTTGAATGAAGTAGCAAAACGGATGTCTGCATTGACGGCTACTTCGGATGGGGAAATAGTCGACTGTATACTGTATATTTCCGCCAGATTGGACTCTGCTACTGGGTTCTCGCACTACAACCAGAACTCAATACTTAAGCAGGAACTTTCGAAACATGCTATGCCGTTGCTGTTGGTAGCTGGAAATTACCATTAGCTGTGGATCAATCCGAATCCACAGTCGGAAACCTTTTGCCATGTAAGATCGATGACCTGGGCGAAAGAAACTGAAGAACACACGTCTGTCCTTTGTGTGTTCCTGGTGCTGATCTGCAAGTTGGGCCTTCCTTCTTCCATTCACGGCTGAAAGTTGTAGAGTGGCTGATTCGTGTTGCGGCACAGAAAAAGGTCGGTAAACAGGGGGACAAATACCTAGCTCAGTCGAATCCACTTGTGAGAGTCCGCGAAATCTCTGATGCGTAAGAAGGAGCATATAAAATTAATATTTACCGTCTGAAGATTGGAGGAAGCGGCAGTAGTAACAATGGCAACATGGCTCGCCGTCTGTTAAGTGATCCAGACACTTTTGCTCGGATCCTGAAATCGACAAAGAATTTGTGGAGAAAATTCAACTGATTCTCTACAACGACATCCAGAATCTTGTGACTAAGGAATTTGATTTTGTGACACGTCTTCCTCTATCTTTCGACAAATATAGTCATTTTCCAGAATTGATTGAGCGATTAATAAGTATAGAAATTAGTACTGGAAGCAATTTATATTACAAAAGCAATACAAATATCGAATGTATTAGTTTCAATTACAGCCGTACCCACTTTGCTTTATCGACGGGCAATCAGGAGAATGTTGTCATAAACGCTATAAGCATGCCACATCTTGCGCGGAAAACTTCATCCAAGGACAATTTGACGGACATTATACACATGTCGTTAGCGTGGTTTGTTGAGAATACAGGCATGCAGAACGCGGACAACGATATCGATTAATCCGAAGATGCCACAGACTCTGAGTCCGAAACCAGCGATGCCAGTGATTGTTAAATTCAAACAATACCCTTTTACATGCAGGCCCGAAAGGGCCTAATTATGTGTTTTATTAACTATCTTAGCTGAAAATTATTAGCCGGCACCATTTGATTCCCCAGTGCACTGCGGTGTTTTCTACGTAAGATATGTCCCTTTTCAAGGAAAAAATACTGCGGCAATAGTAGCTATCGGAGTAAAAACTGAAAAACACACCGATTTACGGTGCAATGGGGCATAATGAGCCACTTATCATGCCAAAAGCTTACTAATGGGTTATGTTTTATTGTCTGAAAGTTTGGAAAGGGTCGGCCAACTAGGTAATTTTCTACAGCGCTTTTTCCGTGGTGCAATTTGATGTTATTAGAAAAGAGGTGACATTT
>JASCZW010004391.1:0-47536 GCA_034211315.2 Aedes japonicus
CATATCAACATTTGCTCTGCTGGTGACCAACGTTGTGATTGACAATGTGGATCACGATGCAGAATGGAACAGTTTTTGAATCATTGAGAAAAAAATTGATATCAAACGTCAAAACCATTCTTTTATGAATGTTATACCATCCTTACCAAATAATCAACGGTAGATTAACAAATATCCTCCTCAAAAATAGGGTACTACTATCTTTGATTTTGTTGCTCTTTTCAAGATTTCAGATAGTATCTGCTAGAAAATTGAATATGTTAAACGGCACTCTATGCTATTCTCAGTTAGCAATCATTAGCTTTCAGTTACGAAGAAGTTTCAGAACCTAAGCTGATTCCTTAACAATTATTATTATTAATCATTCTAAGAGGCGGACCAGAAGATTCGATAAATTACTCTCCTTCGTACTGATTTAAGTCGAAGGATGTACGATTTTTATGAAAGTTTGTTTCCATGTAGTGCTTATGGATTACTCAAGTAGAAATAATTAGATTTTTCTTTTGTTTTTGAATTTTTAATGATTTAGAACATAGTTTTAGCATTAAGTTAAGAACCTTTCGTTGCAATCTTTTCTCCACCGGGAAAACTTTGATTGTTTTTTATTGTTGTCAAATTATAATCATAACAATTAACAACAAAAAAAAGTTCGACGATGCTCCGTTTAGTATTTATGAATTTTCGAAATAATAAATGTCCATGGAATCAAAAATATCATTTGTGATTGTCAGGAAACCTGAAACATTTTATTCGTAGTTCCTTAAAGTATGCTCATATGAAAAATGAGAATTTTAATGTAGTCGATGTATTCGTAAACAATTGATAACCAAGATATTTTAATGAATGATTGTAATGATGAATTAAGCTTGGTTTTAACAGCTTTGATTAACGTACTATAATTGTAATGTTTGTATTCTTCGTGCGTGTCGTAACGGTTATGATGTAGAAGGAAATTTTCGCTCATCACCGTGGTATCCCAAGAGAAAACAGTAATGTTTTGCTAGATTGAAAGATATGAAGAGAAAGTGCTAATAGTTCCGTCAATGTACGGCAGGTTGTGAAAATTGAAAAAGAACTAGTGAAAATTGAGCGCAGGCCAATTAGTAGTACATTAGCACGATCATGCGTGCATTCTTTTGGTGGATTCGTTCCTGCCTTGACCTACCCCACAGTTGGATGTAAAGCAAAGGAATGCGCGCTTGGTTCGAGTACTGCCATATCCAAGCCCTTCGCTTGGAATAATTCAATTTCAATTTTCGCCACCTGTCGTACACTGACGGAACTATCAACATTTGTCCTCCATATCTTTCCTTCTAGCAAAACATTATCGCACACTCTTGAGGCCTCATGGTGGTGAGCGAACATTTACTTCTGCAACGTTGATTTGTTTTTTTCTTTGACATGGTTCAACCATGTAGTAGGTAAGTCAAAGTCAAAAGTTTTGAAAGAGGAAATGAAAATACATTTTTTGAGGAAATCACTTTTATTGCTAAAGGGCGATACGGTCAAAATTTGGTCAATATCAACTTGACGTATTTCTTTCAATTTTGCATTTAAAAAACCTGAACACCCCTCATTTTGAAGGTGTGTGTGTGTAGAATGTTGCTCCTATTTTGATTTTGGAATTCACTCTTCAGTTGTCAAAATGCCGTCCAAGCAAGAAGAGCAGCGTATCAAAATTTTGCTCGCGCATCGCGAAAATCCGAGCTACTCGCACGCAAAGTTGGCAAAATCTCTAAAAGTTGCCAAATCAACCGTTACAAATGTAATTAAAGTGTTTGGGGAACGTTTTTCGACAGCCAAGAAGTCTGGATCGGGGGGAAATCGAAAACCGGAAGCCCCTGAGACGACAAAGAGAGTTGCCGGTAGTTTCAAGCGAAACCCTAACCTATCTCTCCGAGATGCCGCAAATAAGCTGGGTGTATCGTCTACAACCGTGCATCGAGCCAAAAAACGAGCCGGACTATCGACTTACAAGAAGGTAGTGACTCCAAATCGCGATGATAAACAAAATACGACGGCCAAAGCGCGATCACGGAGGCTGTACACGACGATGCTGACGAAGTTTGACTGCGTGGTAATGGACGACGAAACCTACGTCAAAGCCGACTACAAGCAGCTTCCGGGACAGGAGTTTTATACGGCAAAAGGAAGGGGAAAGGTAGCAGATATTTTCAAGCACACGAAACTGTCAAAGTTCGCACAGAAATATCTGGTTTGACAAGCCATCTGTACCTGTGGCTTGAAAAGCAGCATTTTCATAGCTTCCGGGACTGTCAACCAAGAAATTTACGTGAAAGAGTGTTTGAATAAACGTCTGCTGCCTTTCCTGAAGAAACACGGTTGTTCCGTACTGTTTTGGCCGGATTTGGCATCTTGCCATTAAGGTAAAAGGCCATGGAGTGGTACGCCGCCAACAACGTGCAGGTGGTTCCCAAGGACAAGAACCCTCACAACACGCCAGAGCTCGCCCAATTGAGAAATACTGGGCTATTGTCAAGCGGAACCTAAAGAAGACCAAAAAAACTGCTAAGGACGAGCAGCAGCTCAAGGCAAACTGGCTTTCTGCGGCGAAGAAGGTGGACAAGGTGGCTGTACAAAATCTGATGGCAGGGGTCAAGCGTAAGGCCCGGCAATTCGGATTTGGAAAACCGGAAGCCTAACTGAATATTTTTCCTGAATTTTAAACTAATTGAACTTGAAAAAGAAATTTAATTTGATTTTTTAAATAAACGATTTCACCGATTTACACGCGTTTTCCCTTGACCAAATTTTGACCGTATCACCCTTTAAGTATCCCATACACTTGGCCCAACGATCTTTCAAAAAAAATTTACCATTACGGAAGTGACTTTCTGGAAGACCTGCAAAATACTCCTCTGCGATGACCATAACCTCTTCGTTTGATGGAAAATTCTTTCCACGAAGGAACTTTTCGAGCCTTAACTCCTTAACCTCTTGTTTTGATTCAGGATCATGGTGATAGACCAAAGTCTCATCCATAGTGATGAACCGACGCAAAAATCCTTTTTATCCTTTCGAAATTGCTCCAAATGTTGCTCATATAGTCGAATTGTCAGCAACTGCGGCACCAACTGTGTACACAGTTATTTGCGACCAAAAATTTCAGCCAAAATATGCCATGTTGGTCGATGTGAGATGCCTATGGTGTCAACTATTGCATCCACAGTCGATCGATGATCCATATCCTGTATTTTTCGTTATGATTTCTGGTGTTGATGCACTTATTCCTGGGCGTCAATCGTCTTCAACGCGGTGAACGTTTAGAAATGAAAGAAAAGACTCCTTTAACACTTACCACCATCTTTGCATGGATCTCAGTAGGCGATAAAACAAAGAATCTAGTCACTGCACGATATTCGGAATCTTCCTTCTTGTCAAAAATACAATGACACATCAACTTCAAATGGCTTGCAAACAAAGAATGAATTGAAAGATCGAAACGAAAGTTTGAGAACGTTCTTATGAAAGATGATATATTAAAATAGAAATTTTGGTTTTTCCACTGCTCCATAGATGAAACTTTCAAAACTGTTTGGCTCACCGAGTTATTTCTGAAGGTCCTCCCTTAGCTCAGTCAGTAGTCTGGATCTCCCTTAGCTCAGTCTGGTAGCTGATAAATATAAACAACCGGAATCGCTTATTTATCTTTAGCGATAAGCTGTCAAAATAATACACTAAAAACGGGTACAATAAATTACGCTGTTAATAATTATGCAGCTAAAATAAACCAAGACTGAAAAAGATGCCACCTATTGTCAGACACACTGTAGTTGTACTGTTTACGAAAAGTAAAACCACTCATAGCTAACTCGATTGCATACATGAAATCAAGAGCTACATGTAGAAAAGGACATACACGCTTATTGTAAACAAACCTGGAGTCCATTTTCTCACCAACTGAAGATTGCTCACGATAGTCAAGATCGTCAATAGGGAAAATTGACGCTTCCTAACGATGTTGGTTTGCATGTTTGTCTTTCAATTTGCGAGAAAAATTGTATTAAAAGTATATTAACAAAAGCTGCCCATACATATGCACTAGAGCTGTTTGGCTTTCGGGTTTTCAGACCGGGTTTGACAATTTGAAAAAAAATCAAATAATATGCCCAAAAGAAAAAAAATGCATCTGATATCACTTTCAAATTATAAATTTACAGTATTTACATAAAACCTGAAGATCTTTGTCATTGCTAGTTGGTATGATTTTGGTTTGCTTTATTATAAGGACATTTTCAAAGTTGGTTGAGGATTGGTTTCTGGGATTAATTAGTGAAATTCGAATCCTGATCGGGTTTTAAAAATAGAATATGTAGGGTTCAAGTTTGTAAAACATGAAACTTTACATTTCTACTTTTTTATGTGGTTATTGAAGCCCGATTCAAAATAAATTTGAAAGCATACAAGTGATCATAACTCAAGAGTTAAATAACAAACACGGTTCATCAAAACGTCAAACAAAAGGGTATTCATTCAGCCTTCAAACTATTTATAACAAAATATTTCATTTCACAGTTTCGAACGAACAGTCGCACTTTACTTGTGATCAATGCCATCATGATCTGCGCATTCACTGGTGACACTGTAACGGCGAACTTGTTCCACTTTAAACGCATTTGTTGTGCATTTGTCACTTCCTTACCACATCCTCGAAGTTTTCGCTTGACAATTGCCAAATATTTTTTATCGGGCTGAACTCAGGACAATTCGGAAGATTAATCTCTTTGGCGACGAAATTAACATTATTCCTAGCATACCATTCTAGTACCTCCTTAGACTGGTGGCACCTAGCTAGATCCGGCCAACACATTACTGTTGGTCTTGTCAACAAGGATGAAGGGTAAAATCCGCTTTTTCAGAAACTTTTCAGAGAGAGAGATGTGATGAAAACCTTGGCCACAACTGCAGATTCCTTGCCCATTAATTAGTTTTCGTGCAAATTAATCATCAAAAACAAATTTATGCCTGAAAGAGACATCCCCACGACCAGTTTCCAGGTAAAATTTCCGTTCGGAGATTGTTTTACAATCTATTTTGACATATGTTTCGTCATCCATTAAAATACAACCACCAACTTTCGTCAAAACTCGTTCGTATAGTAATCGTGCTCGCTTTTTGGCCATTAAATTTTGTTTCAGGGAGCAATTCGGATGTTTACTGGCACAAACAGACCTCTATCCTTCTCTTGAAAGTATGTTACGCATGGTGGAAAAGTTGGAATCGTATCAGCTCTTTGTCCCTAGTGCCACTTTTATGATAGATGCGCTGTGGTCTATCCACACTAGGCTGGGTCAAAATTCAAATTCTAGTTCCCTAATAATTTTTGGAAGCCTTTTGGGTCCCATAATAACTGTGCAAAATTTCAGCTCGATCGGTGAAACTATATTTTTGCTCTCGAGGTTTTACTTTTACATAAGATTTTATATGGGAAAACTTACTGTTACATAGAATAATCTGGCGAGGTGACCCGTTGCCATCTAAAAATAAGTGAACCTAATTTTCCTCTTGAAAATTTATCAAGGAAACTTTTCTTCGAAAATTGCAAAGCGATCCGACGATTGTGGAAAAAGTTATTAAGCTAAAACTGATAACAATCCAAACGAACGGCTCATTGAACTGTTTTTCCTAACAACACTGCCACCTGCAGCATGGCCTGTAGCCTGCTGCTGTCGGCGCGAAGCAACCACGTTGTTATGAGGCGTTTACTCAGCATGGAGAAAAGTGGAACTACCCTTATCAGAGTAGCTTTAGGGTTACTAATTTTTGATTAACAAGATCATTCGTTAACATTACAGAGTGTCTCACAGTAGGTGTCACTTTTTCACTCTTTGTTTTCTCTGTTGAAATGGTTTGCTGATTTTACCGCACGTACAGGGCCTGTTCATAATCCACGTTGATTCATTTTTGAAAATCTCAGATCGTCCCCATACATTTTTTGAAATTTTGTATGGAGCGTAGACTTTGGTCAAAACCCCCCTCTATCCACCCCGAGAAGTCAACGTGGTTAATGAATAGCCCTACAGATGGCATTTTTCAATCTTCTGTTCTACAAACTTAGACTTTAGACTTCCTCTTTTGTTCGTAGTGCAGAATTCATTACCAGGGTTTTGTGAAAAGCCAGCTATCACGGATGTTTCATCGTCCTGTACGAAGCAACTTGTATGTTTTGTTTAAAACGAATCATATTGCTTTCGGGCCAAACTTGTTTGCTTTTTTAAGGCCCTCAATCATCTCGCCAAGGTTTCTTCTGGGCATTGAATGGCCAGAGTGAATCTCACTTTGATATCCTGCACAGTTAACTTGGCTACATACACTTTTTTGACAACCTCTCGGACCGACATGTTGGGATTCCTCTTGTATTCTTTTACCACTTGTTTATCATCTTGTTTGAAGCTTGTATCTTTTTTCGAAAATTTGGTTGGTTTTCTCTGAACCGTTTTGATTTTTAGAAACTTGCTGGTGACATTCGACAACATTTATTGCGTCTCTCCGACAAAACTCGGAATTGTTTTCTATGAACGATTAGGATTTCCTAACCCCTTATCTAAAATAAGATTTCCCAGCTCCTGTTGTCCAGACACCATTTTCAAAACATCAATTTAAAAGTAAAGAATACTCACGTAGACGCGAAGGTGAAAGTATCTACTGACAGTTAAACCATACGCTGAAAGAAATTCTTACGTTGACTCAGACCACTGACGCAACAAAGTTACAAAACATATTTTTCGGAAATCTGCAATTTCATGTTTCATAACTGCGGCATTTCGATTTGCAACCCATGCCACTCTGTGGCACACTGAGGAACACTTTTGACAGTTGAGCTTATAAAAATAAGAAACCAGCAATATTGTCAGTATGCATTGCCTGGTTGCCAGGTCTTGCAGAAAATATCAATTTGGGCTGTCAACACATCGGCACATTACGGAAACTCCCTAAACAATGCAACGCTTGTAGACACAGGGGAAAAGTGTGCTCAGCGATCTACCGCTTGATTCCGGTTTGTTTATAAATCCATAAACACTACATGTAAACAAACTTTCATCAAAATCTTACATCCTTCCGACCCAAACCTGTACGGGAGAGGGTAGCTGATAAAGAAAAGCCATAGTTGAATATATCAGATTAATCACGTAGAGCTTTGCCTGATGCAGGATAAAGTAATTTTGTAAAAGATTGATCCGGAAAATCTGGAACAAGAAAAAGTCGATGCTACACTCCATTTGAATTAAATAATGTACATATAAATTGGGATTCAATAACTTGTTCGATCCTTATACGTGGATAGAACACTTTATAGTGAATTTCTCTTTCCTCTCTTTTCAAGAAAAAATATTTCCTTTCATTTAGAGATGTCCAGTCTAGTAAAACCTTCTCCAACTTGACAAAACAATTTCTTTTCTTTTTTTTGCATTGTGGGCGTTGGGCATGGTCGCAAAACAGCATAACACACTACCGAGTAAAAAGACCTTTTACTGACAAGATGAATTAATGAAACGAGAAAACCGTTAACAGGTTGTCAAACTTTTCCAGATTGCCGCGTCCTTACCCAGGAGAAAAGCTCGCTCGTTAGTCCTCACTAATTGACTGATGGATATGTTCTAGTTTGCGAACGTAGCACCAGATATAGGATCCTTTTAATTCATTTGCTGGGGAACAACAAAAATGAAAACTCAATTATGGCAGATTGAAATTCCGCAGCGAAGCGAATTATCCTTCCGAGTAAGACTTTCCTCGTCTGCGCTTGTGGATGAAGCAATTAAATTCCTTACCCACCGGGGAGAGCAGTTTTACTTTTTAAGAAGTTTGAAACAGGGATTACTTGAAAGAGAGTAGATAAGATAGCTGTAAAATGATGGGATAAGAAGTTACTGAACATGCGACGTACATGACAGATAGCAGGCTACTTTGATTTGTTTTCTTATCGGAGCTTCTACCGAGCACAGTGGTTGAAATTAACATTTTCATGCACCTAATTGTTAGCAAATTAAGAAGTCTTTGGAGGGGAACGAAATCGTTGAAGACGTTTTTCGATTGCTACTTTTCTTCTGATGTTCATATTTTGATGGTCAATCTCCTTTCAAATGCGATAGACAATTGATTATATTTTATTATATTTTTCCGATAATGAAAACAACCGTAGGTCACTCAGCACAGTTTTCTTCTGTGCTTTTTGTTTTGAGTGTGTCAACAAGCGTTGCAATGTTGTGGGAGTTCCCGTAATGTGCCGAAGGTGCGAATGTGTTGACAGCTCAAATTGTTATTTTCTGCTGAGCCTGGCAACCTGGCATGGTTGCTGGTTTCATATTTCTATAAGCTCTTCTGTCAAAAGTGTGCCTCAGTGTGCCACACATATGGTATGGATTGAAAATCAAAGTGCCGCTGTTAAAGAGTGTCCACGATGAAATTGCCACACACAAAATTGATTCGCAAAATTCGAGTTTTCATCCGATTGCCATCAAATTTTCAGGGATTGAGAAATAACTATTAAACTTCATTTTACCATTTTACTCGTATTTTATTTACAGTCCATACGCAAATGCCCGCACCTTGGCCTTAACCCGGGCCATAAGATTCTGCACAACCTGTGAATCAACCGTTTTTTGCATGTAAACCCATACTTTCTTCAGTTCCTCGACTGTCTTCACTACCTTAGGTCGTTTAAGAAGGTGCTGCTTCATAATCGCCCAGTACTTCTCGATGGGGCGGAGCTCCGGAGTGTTGGGAGGGCTGAACATTTTCGGCACGAAATTGACCTTATTGTCCGCATACCACTTCAGCACGTCCTTGGAGTAGTGGCATGAGGCCAAATCCGGCCAGAAGATTGTTGGGACGTTGTGGGCCTTCAGGAGAGGAAGCAGCCGCTTCTGGAGGCACTCTTTTATGTACACCTGTCCGTTCATCGTGTCCTGGGTCACGAAAGGTGCACTCCGTTTCCCGCACGTGCAGATGGCTTGCCAAACCAGGAATTTCTTCGCAAATTTGGACATCTTCTGAGTGCGGACATGCTCCGGAACGCTGAACTTATCCTTGGCCGTGAAAAACAGGTTGCCGGGGATCTGTTTGAAGACGGCCTTCACATATGTTTCGTCGTCCATGATGCAGCATTCAACTTTCGTCAGCATGTTGAGGTACAACTTCCTGGCACGGGTTTTGGCGGACTTGTTCTGCTTCTCGTCGCGATTGGGGGCCTTTTGTACCTTGAACTTTCGAAGCCCAGCCTTAGTTTTGGCCTTCTGGACAAAACATCGGCTTAGGTGCAGCTTCTTAGCCACATCCCGAACGGAGGCGTTCGGATTTCGGTTGAAGGCCCCAACTACGCGGTTGTGATTTTTGGTGTTGTACGGAATACTTTTTCCTTCACTTCTGGGCTTCCGATCGCTGGTCAACCGTTCTTTGAACCGCTTAATCACTCACGACACCGTGGAATTTGCGATTCCCAACGTTTTAGCGATGGAACGATGCGAGAGATCCTTGTTCTCGTGATGAATGCGCAAGATTTTATCACGCACGAGCTGTTCTTTCGACTCCATTTCCGCGAGTTTTGATCACAGGACTTTAAAACTTGCAGGATGTAAATAATGCACTATGAACTAAATCCACCCAAATTTTCATTATATTCTACCCAACGGTTAAAAAGTTAGCGCAATTTCATAGTGTGGCAATTTCATCGTGGACACCCTTTAGGAAACATATTCGTTTAGTGTGTGAGACATCGTGGCTGGCACACTGTTCTTAGCGACTTACCCTTGGAAAAAACGATTGGTGCCTCTGCAGAGATCCAATTCTTCTTCTCCAAAGCTGTTTTTGCTAGTGTAGCATGCCTTTTACTTTTGGATTTTACCACGAATATTTTTTTTGACCGAAGAGTGTTCGCGAATTAGGAAAATGAGCGTTAAGGCTTGTTAGAAGAAGATTGCTAAAATTTGCAAATGGTTTATCATTTAATCTTGACCGTTAGATCATTACTGTATTTGAAAACAAGTCCATTTAGTAAGATTGCATTGTTCCGTTTGTTGTTGTTATTAAAAATTAAAAGAAATTATTTCATACCGTTTAAAGCTGATTGCTTTAAAGCTTATCACATCCCGCCCAAAATGCAATATTATACGAATGAACAATGTTCATGATTCACACACACACACACCCAAACCATATTCTCGTCCTCACTTTCAATAAACACTTTGCTTTCAATTTCTTAATTATCGAAATTTTCAGCCCTGGGCTGGTTCATCTCCCGCCGTAATCTTTCAAATACCTTTTGAGTATTTTTGTGATATGTCCGGGGTGAGATTTGAGCTCCTGACTTTGGCGTGAAAGGTATGGATGTTAGACACTTCGCCGGGGTCACCTCAACAATAAACACTAATGCATGATTTCTAAAAAATCAGTTGTATTGTTCAATCAACGCAAAATAATCATCAAAGTTCGTCTAACTCTAAAATGAGGCTCAGTTCCCAAAACCCGGAATCTTCTATCTCATTAAAGGTGATGGGTAGCAGCTAGACATGGGACTAAATTATGCCACATCTTAACCCCCGGAATGATATGCATCACCACAACAATCACCTGGCTCTGACATGTAAGCTTGCCCTATAATTTCAATTTGTCAGAGCCATCAAAAGGCTTTTCTTAAATCCTGTCCCAAGAGGCTCCAACAAAGTACCACACCATGCAAATCACCAAACGTTGCAGCAGCCACTGGCTCTTGCTCGACCCAAACGTTTTCGCCCGTCCTTGTGAACACATTCTCAGGGATTTCAAACTTCACTTCCAGGATGGACTACGGCATTTGTGATGAATATATTTTTGACAGGTTTCCAGCTGAACGCTTTCCGAAAGGCACGATCCATGTTGGTAAACAGATGCATGTGACCAATTCTAAAGGGGTTCTCGGAAGGCTTCATCACGATGATGATGAAGGAAAATCGACCAGAGAAAAAGTTTAATATTTTCATATTATTGCTAACAATATTTTTGCAGCACACACAGACCGGCAAAAACTATGTTTTAAAGTTTGCCTTTCTGCAGTCTTTGTCAGATGGGATGTAACGTTGATGCTTTTTTTTTGTCCCTAGACCATGCTGTTTCACGTTGGGGAAAAAGGGAATACCAACTGGAGTGCTCTGTCTTTTGAATGCATAATGGAACGAATGATAACAAGGCTCTCTACGAGGAGCATTATAGGTAGATACGTATAGAAAAAACACGAGTCCGCCCTGCACGGGATGGGTATGCCTTTTTCACATCAGTGAAAAGTTTCGGTTTCTCTCAAGGTAAATCAAGTATGGGGAGCGGTAGGAGGCGAAGATTTCCGTCGTCGTCCTTTTAGTTTGCTGCAGAGCCAGTAACCGCAATCCGGTTGGCATGACTGACGAGTTACATTTAGCAGGATATGGAGATATCAACTTAGAGCAAAGTTCAAGTAATTGGATCGAATTGAATGTTGGAAAAAATAATTCTAGAAAATATGATGGTGCCATAAAGTTAGTTTGAGCAAATCTGAGGGACAGTTTCTGCATAGCGACATTGAGTTTGACTTTCGTATTTGTTGATCACCGGAGGACAAAGAAAAATGTAAGGTACTTATGAGGGTGCACAAAATTGCACTTTATCAGTAAAACTTGGGGGCTCATCCTGCAAATAGCTTAAGCTTTGACAACAAAAAAAGAAATTCAATTACGACAAACCTAGGAAATATTGTTTACAACTAACCTCGACGAGATTTTTAAACCAAAATCCTCTTTCTATATGCTGTTAAAAAAAATGAAAATTAGTTTAACCTATATCTTTTATATTTCTGCAGATTATTAGGCGACTAAACAATTAGTAAAACATTTGTCATGGCTTGCTTTCTGAGATTTTTTTGTTACATTTTTTTTCCACGTTATGTTAATAATATCTTTCAATTATTGAAAGTGGGTATCAATGGTATGTCATCTACAATGGAGTTACATTAACCGATTCATTACATGTTTGCAGCTACGGACCTACCCATGACTTCATTTTATATATCTCTGCTAATTGGTACCCCAGAATAAATAGTTAAACCTGATAGTAAATTGTGTAAAAAAGATATGATTCCACCATTACTAGACTAATTTAGCAGTTGGGCGGAATCTCAAAAAAAAATGATACTTGTCTGGTAATTTTTTATCATTGCTCAGTGCATTGCCTCTTGTTTAAATCTCGTCCATTGAGACTCATTGTGTAAAAAAAGCATATGCCTAAACTGAACAACAAATCTCAAGCTTGAGGATCGAATGCATGATCGATTGCATACTCAGACTTAAATCTTATTCACACTTAAAGTTTATTCCAAGTCAAACCTCAAACTCATTCCGACTTTAAAATCATGAAAACCGCTCAAACGAGTATTTATCACATGTTCAAAAACCAAAGTAATGACAATGAGCGACGACCAAACAGACCTGTGCGCCGATCTATTTTGAATCGGCGGCGGCGTAGATCGGCGCGGGCATAAATTATTCCCTAAACATTTCGCTATGCTTATCCCTTTTAACTGTTTGGCTTTTTTGTGCACTGTAAAGACTATAGGCTCACTCCAAGTCTTATATTTTGATAGTAGACCCGGATATCCATAGTGTTGTATGACTCAGGTCAATGAATTGACGTGTGTATGTGTGTGTACAAAGATATGAGATTGAACATTATAAAATTTGTTCATAACAAGTCGACAGGGAAGTCAGCTTAAGTCTTTATTACTATACTTAAACAAAACTGTTTTTCAGCGTTCAGAGTGCAATTGCCAAGAGACACTGGCGAGTCAAGTTTTCATCGGCAGAAATCGAAACTTGTAATGAATTATAAGTTTGATGATATATTCAATAAATAAGATTTAAGTGATACATATTACAACAGAAAAGTAGATAAAATATACATTTTATTAATTTTGTGCCCTGATCCTCAATGTACCGTAGAATAGAACACACTTATAATAAAAAAAAAGCGCAAGCGATTGAGCTAACGAAACATATTTCAATTGCAATAAAATTGCAATCATTCAATAATTCGAAATATCTAAAAATTTTACAATCAAAAATCTAAAAATCTACATATCAAAATATTTAAAAATCTTAAAATCTTAAAATCTAAACATCTAAAAATTTAAAAACTCAAATATCTAAAAATTTAAAAATCTTAATATCTAAGAACCTAAGAATCTAAAAACCTACAAATCAAAAGAATTTAAAAATTTAAAAATGTTAAAAGCTTAAAATCTAAAAACTAACATATCTTAAAATTTATCTAGAAATCTAAAAATCTAAAAATTTTAAAATCTAAACATCTAAAGCCCTGAAAATCTTAAAATTTAAGAGCCTCAAAAATTTTAAATTCTTAAAAACGAAAAATCTAATAATCTAAAAGTCGAAAAATCCAAAATCTAAGAAATTGAAAAGTTAAAAAAAATAAGAGATAAGAAATCCGAAAATAAAAAATTCTGATACCAAGAGAAAAATTTTGAAACTCGGCCAAAACATTCTTTTATTTCCACTCTGTAATTTTTCTGACAAAATATGAGCTCATTTAATTTTATTTAACCCCCTGATAATAAAAGAATAAAACCCGCTACAGCCGCATTTCCTATATCTTGAAATCTGAAAATAAGAAAAAACTAATATCTTAAAATTTTGAGATTAAAATATTTAAGGAGCTTAGAGATCAAAAATTAAATCAATTATAAAAAAGTTCAAATTAAGAGCAGTGAAATAGACCGAAATATCAATATTTTTACAACATTACAATCTTGTACCAAAAAGAATTTACTGTGCACTGATTTACTGGTTAATTCAGTGGTCAGCTATATTATTTTATTCGATGGTTTCCCGACGATGGTTCTATTCGGCAAATGTTTTGCAAATATAGTCTCTCGGTGATATTAGTGTTGATGTATATAAAATTTAGTAAACACTACTTATTTATACAGTCTTGACTATTCACTGCAAAAATCTGGTTTGTCCAATCACTGTTAAATTACACTGATCGTTGTAAATGGTTTTTGAACTTTTTCAAACCCTACAAAATGCTATCAAGTTGTGGATATCAACTTTATTTGTTTTAGACCCCGTGCAAACTCAGGCTATATAACATGATATAACAAATCGTGATACGAGACGTCAGATGCAGTATTTTCAGTGAAAACTAGATGTATGAACATTGACATCAAGCTACTTTATATGAAGTGATGTAGTTCGTAGTCTGGCCAGCACATTACATTTCCTATTATTTTTGACAAAGTTATGACATACCACTCAGCAAATTCACCGATTTGTTAAACATGAAGAAAATGTGAAAGTTTGAAGGTAACTTTTGCCCTACCATATTCAATAAATTACCTAAGCATAGATAGATAGTTGTTTTTTATGCGGCAGTATTCACTACAATTTAAGTTTATTCCTCAATTAATGGTAGTCTCATACCTCAGAATGTTTTTTCGATGGATTTTAATCCCTAATGTGGACGGTTTTTTTTTATTTTCCGTGTCGAACTTCCGTCAATCTCACTCCTTTAAAATTACATAAGAACAAAATACTTGGACAAGATTTCCTAGGGGGTAAGCTACCTCTACCATTTTTAATTTCAGGAGAATTGGTGTTTTGAATAAGAAAAATTATACATAGGCATGTAACCTGACGTTAACTTGTTTATCTAAGAAATTCTAAGAAAAATTCATCAATTTTATTATTAGTAGAACTTACTTGCCGAATGTTAACGTCCTATCGATTGCAGGATCGTTCTCAATATCTCGATCCCTATCTTCCTGCTAATTAAGACCAGCCTTTTGTTTTGCTTCGATTGCACATGTATTGTATAACAGATGATGAGTAAAACCATTTTTGACATTTTTAATGCAAATTTTTTTCACACATCGCTGGTTCGATTACTATTATTAGTGGTATCAATATGTACACTCACGGCGGAAATTTTCTCGACATTTTTGGTGGACATTTTATTATTTTTAAATTCAAACTCACACGCGAAATTGCTGAGAACCGAAACACGAAAATGTTCACTACAGTTGCTAGAACGAAACTATGGAACTGATCATCGCCTTAAGCGCACCTCTGTGGATGGAATATCGCATCGAGATGTCATCATTTGTAATTAAAGCAGATTTATAAAGGGCTAATGAACATAACTGAAGGGATGCATAAAGGCCGCTCACACCAAAATCCGGACATACATAAAATATTTTAGAAAAACAATAGTAGTTTTTGATTCATATAATTTATTTAATTTAATAGATAAATGTGATACTCAACACAACTGCACATAGATTTATATGGATTTATTGCCATAAGCTGCTGCGCACACTTTCCTATTCACTCCTTTAATCAATCTTTGCACGGTGTCGTTGTCAATTTTCTTCGAAGCAGTAAGCCACTAAGAACGAAATTCTTGGATCGTTGATACTTTCCACCAAGTTTTTCTGGGAATTTGGTTATATACTTCCGTTTTAGATGATCAGGGGCATCTTTTCGGCTAGTCGCAGTGTGAAATACCGGTCCAGAGAGATATTTGAATGAAGCAGTATTTTTCGTCATCCATGACAACACAATGGAATGTTGTGAGAAGTTGTTCATGAAGCTTTCTGGAGCGTGTTTGTACCGATTTTTGATGCTTTGCGTTACGATCTGGGTATGATTGAGCTTTGAATGATCCGGTTGACATTTGCACTTTTTTCGCAACTGCCCGTGTTGACACCTTCGGGTTTGCCTGAAAAGCAGCAAGGAATAGTTTCTCCTTCCCTGTATTGCATTGTCCATGTTCACCACCACTTCCAATTTCCTTTCGACAGTAAGACCCTCTTTAAAACGTTTAAGCACATCTGCAACAGTTTGTTGTTTGCACATTTTACGATTTTGCGATGAATCGAACAGTAGAATTGAGATTTTCCAAATAATTGTGCAAGATAGGTTTCCCGCTTGCTAATTCAGACGGCACCATCTTGAATTCAGAATGCGCTTTTGTTAACAATGTGTGTGATTCACGTTGGTCTATGTATTGGTTATGTCATAAAAAGTTTCATACCATTTCGTAGTGGTTTGACTAAGAAACAGGATAAATACGTTGACCGGATTTTGGTGTGAGCGGCTTTTACGCAATGAAAAATTTCTTCGAGGCGCTTCAAATTGCCTGGCGGCGCGGGAAAAAAAATGCAGCGGCGCGCCGGTCTAAAATAGTGGTGGCGGCGCACAGTGGGACGAAATAAAAAAAAGTGGGACATTGGTATTTGCGGCGAAACTATGACATGTGGACCATTGATTTGTTCTACAATTTTTCTACATTTTTTAAGTACTTTATTTTTGTGCTAACAAATTTGATTTAAAGGGTGTATACACCTAGATAAAAAAAATAACTTTTTTATTTTTGGTTTAAATTGATAATAATGTATGATAACATTGTAGATCAAATGATTTCATGAAACTTTGTAGAAGACAAAAACTTTCTATCTCTTAACTGGACGAAGTTGTAGGGTGAAAAAGGAATGCAAAATGTAATACTCTCTTAAAAATCGTTTTTTACCATAACTTTTTGTTTGAATTTTCTCATTGTTTTAATGTTCTACAATGTTTTAGATATTTTAAAAACACACTTCTTTGTTCAAGACAGCTAATCATTATCTCCTTATTTGAAGAATTGACGTCAGTTTTAATGAATTTTTTAAGCTATCTTCGAGGATGTGTAGATTACAGGTTAGCAGGTATTAGCAGCTAAACTTTACGTTAATTTATTCAGTAACTAATACCCTTTACACTGATGTACAAATTATAGGGGAGTCCAAGAGGGCGGTTAACAAATTTTTAAAATGGAAACTAAGCTTTTTATTATATTATAGTGCGTTTAAGTGATTTTTTCATCTCTTTTAATAAACATTTCGACTTGCTATTAATTTTTTTAAAAAAAAGGCCAATTTATTAAATAATGAAGCTTATTTGAACAAAATAAAGAAAAAAATTCCATCGTTCTACTGCGAATCTTCCTCTTCATCTTCCCAAATAATATTTTGATACGATTTACTACTTTTTTCTTTATAGAGGAAATTACTCTAATGTAGGTCTATGGATCTAGAATTCGAACTATAGATAAAAATCAACTTTCATTAAATTTGTTCTCATTTTGATATGTCAACGAGGCAATATTACTGTGTATTTATTATTTTAAGGAAAAAAAAAAGTGAAAACATATTTACCTCGAGTTTTAAGCGCAGGCCGAATCTTAAATCCATAGACCCACGTTAGAGCACACTCCCCTTCTTCATCTTTTATGACAAAGGCAACGCGGCATGCCCGATTTGACTGCACACTAGATTGGTTGTTCGGTGTATGAAGTTGGTCTTGCAACGTTGCCGCAATGCCGCATTGCCACTTACATTGTGGCTGATTCTTTATTTTTCCAAGCATGCTGTGATGCAGTCAGCTGATCCGAATGTAGCTCGGTTGTAGTTGACAAGTTTTCAAAAGTGAAAAATGTGTAGTCTTCTCAGAACTGAATTGTGTGCTGTTTGGTTTGAATCAGATCCAGAAAAAAGAAATGAAAATGTGTTGAAGTGTGTTAAGGAGAAAATAGGTGGAGAAAAATTCACACCAAAGCATAAAAAAGCTGTTACCCGGTTTTGCTCCAGACTGCAACAAAAATGGCAACAAAGCAAAAGAAACAAAGTTCATTTTCAAAGCTGTTATAAAACGTGGCTTTCTGGACAACTCTTTCCTGGATCACATTCTTCTATAAATATTCAGCAAAAAAGCTTTCGATAAGCTGACTGTTCGGAGCAAGAGGAGACGAGTTGCTGATCTCAGCAAGAACAGGTCTGCTTTGAGCTTTCATTTGCTTTGCAAATGAATGCTCGTCGTGAAGGTAATGAAGATGCAGCTAAACTTATCACCGAAGCAATGCAATCGACCCCAACACGATCGACACGCATACGAAAAGCTTGGAAAGCACAAAATGTGTCACCCGCTAAGCATGCACGGAAACTTACAGAAGAGGAAGCATTATGCTTCTATATTGACGGAAATTTTTCGAAATCTTTGTGGATAAGCATGAGACAAAACAACAAAATGTGCAACGTTCTTCAAATCTATCCATCGTATCAAGTCCTCATGAAAGCTCGTGAAAAATGTATTCCATCGAAAGAATACATTACTGTTTCGGAATCAATATCTGAAGTAAAGCTTCAAGCTCTTCTTGACCATACGGCTAAGCAGCTAGTTGTTCTTCAAGATGAAGTGTTGATTACTATCTCTGACGCTGAACTGATGGATCTTGAACTTGTTTCAAAATGGGGCTTAGATGGTACCTCTGGCCAATCGAACTACAAACAAGGCTTTGCGGACAATCAGCTTGATGATAGTTCTATTGTTGTCACATCTTTGGTTCCTGTACAAATGCGTGTCAAGACTTGCCCGTCAAAAATAATTTGGCAAAACATCCGCTCATCATCTACACGGTTCTGCCGCCCAATAAGGATCCAATTTGCCAATGAATCTAAGGAACTTATCATAAAAGAGAAGAAAAATGTGGATGATCAAATAGCTCAATTAACTACGACCATCACTCAAAATTCCGCACTTTTCGAAAATCAACATCAGTCATACAATGATATGCAGCATGGTAGATGGTAAGGTGTGTAGTGCTGTGTCTGAAGTATCATGTCAAAAGTGCTATGTTTGTGGAGCTTCACCCAAAGAGTTTCATGATGTAAGCAAAATGGAAATGAAAATACCCAACAAGGAGATGCTTAAATTCGGCTTTTCCACACTTCATTGTCATTTTCGGTAAGTTTTTGAATATGAACATGACATTTATTATTTCTTGTTAACTAATTTATTATTATATTTAAAAATTAGGTTTATGGAATGCCTGCTACATATTGCTTATCGATTGGATGTTAAATGTTGGCAAGCTAGAAAACCTCATGAAAAAGAAAGTGTCGTGGCTCGTAAAAAATACATCCAAGAAGCGTTTAAAAGACAGATGGGCCTCATAATAGACGTTCCCAAGCAAGGCCCAGGTACATCAAATGATGGAAACACAGGCAGAAGGTTTTTTGATGATCCGTCTGTCACAGCATCTATTACGGGATTGAACGTAGACATCATTGAGAAATTTTCCAACATTTTATCAGTTATTTCTTCGGGATTTGAGATAAAGGCAGAAAAGTTTAGGATATATCTTATTGAAACTGCCCAGCAATATGTGAAGCTGTACGGCTGGTACAAAATGCCATCCAGCGTACATCGTGTTTTAATTCATGGAGCAGACATTATAATAGCTTCCATTATTCCCGTCGGTCATCTATCGGAGGAGCCTCAAGAATGTCGGAATAAGGACATTAAAAACTTTCGAGAGCATCGAGCAAGGAAATGTTCACGGTACATATAGCTCCTATTTTATATCTACCAAACACTTAGCTTTATTTATTTGTTAACATTTAACAGTGTAGCCACAAATCAGGACATCTTCAACCGTTTGTTGGTATCTTCAGACCCACTGATTTCTTCAATGCGAAAGATTTCGAAAAGGAAATGTAAGCCTTTCAGAAACGATGCATTGCAATTTTTGAAAGAACCTGAAGCTTTGAACAAAGAGGTGTCAAATTCCTCCAACGATGAAGATTCTGAATATGAAGAGGAAGATTCGCAGTAGAACGATGGAGTGTTTTTCGTTATCTAATAAATTGGACTTTTTTTTTTTTAAATTAATAGCAAGTCCAAATGTTTATTAAAAGAGATGAAAAATTCACTTAAACGCACTATAATATAATAAAAAGCTTAGTTTCCATTTTGAACTGCCCTCTTGGACCCCCCTATAATTTGTACATCAGTTTAAAGGGTATTAGTTACTGAATAAATTAACGTAAAGTTTAGCTGCTAATACCTGCTAACCTGTAATCTACACATCCTCGAAGATAGCTTAAAAAATTCATTAAAACTGACGTCAATTCTTCAAATAAGGAGATAATGATTAGCTGTCTTGGACAAAGAAGTGTGTTTTTAAAATATCTAAAACATTGTAGAACATTGAAACAATGAGAAAATTCAAACAAAAAAGTTATGGTAAAAAAACGATTTTTAAGGGGGTATTACATTTTGCATTCCTTTTTCACCCTACAACTTCGTCCAGTTAAGAGATAGAAAGTTTTTGTCTTCTACAAAGTTTCATGAAATAGTTTGATCTACAATGTTATAATACATTATTATCGATTTAAATCAAAAATAAAAAAGTTATTTTTTTTATCTAGGTGTATACACCCCTTAAATCAAATTTGTTAGCACAAAAATAAAGTACTTAAAAAAAGTAGAAAAATTGTAGAAAAAATCAATGGTCTACATCTCATAGTTTCGCCGCAAATACCAATGTCCCACTTTTTTTTATTTCGTCCCACTGTGCGGCGGCGCAATAAAATCGTCAGCGGCTGCGGCGTGGCGTCCAAAGAGGTTACAATGAATTTTTAAACTTGAAAAAGGAATCAAGCGTATTTGGTTCGTTGAAATTGACAAAGCAAAACTCATGTGTACAAAAACTTACGCGTGAATTTTGAGGATTTGAGTTTTTCCTAACACTGATGACGTGATGAAGTTTGAGAAAATTATAGAAATTCGAATAACTTTTGAAGAAAACTTGATACATTACTGAGAATTTTTAAACATGATCGCTTAAACTTGCAAAAAAAATATGATGCAAAATATATACATACAGCAATTTCAAAGGAAAAAGCTATAGGGTAGGGAATGTCTTAATCAGGGGTGACTTTTTTAATCAGTTGTTACGAAATAGGTCTAAAACTCCTACATTTTCCCTATTTTTTTATCTTTTAATGATACAAACATTAGCTCTTTCTATCGATGCATAAATCATGATTGATTACCAATTTATTACTGTCATTTTGAATATTTTAAATACATCGTCTAGAAAACCATCAGTTTTCTACCTACTGAAGAAGTTCGTTCAAATTTTGTCTTTGTGTATTTTGCACTTGTCCGCGAGTACAGGAAGGGAGGGAATGTCTTAAGCAGCTCCTGCTCGCATCTAGGATTGTTCTGAAATCACTATTTATTTCATGTTTCTTCCAGTCATTTGAAGCTGACATATGCTTACGATTATATTGTCTATCATCTGGCACTATCATATGCAATAAAAAATATGTTCCGGAGCTGTCCAACAGTATTCAACGATAAATAATACTTCGCTGTTGAGCGGCATTTATGGTATCACTGTTGCTTTTGAGAGAGCCCATGTTTCCTTTCTTCTTTGTTCCATTAGGCTTTTTGACGTTTAATCACCTTTCCCTTTCTAGCACATGTAGAGGAATGATGGTTTGTTTTCCTCCAAAAGATTTTCCTTCTTTCTTGCACTATTTTGTTTTAAATGGCGGTGTAGTGTGCGTGCGTTCAAGGTCACTAAGCCTAATAGATATAGCGCTCCGGTATTATAACGTGAAGCCTGTTGTTTCTTACATTTCTTTGTTTTTAAACGAAGCTTTCCACAGCGTCACATTCGCTTGGTTTAACATTTCCATGAGAGTAAATGGAATAAGAAATACACATTGCCAAACTAATGATCAATGACAAACTCAAAGTTTGGTCGTGCACGTCTGTCTCATATCCTGCTAGTAGACAAGTGTGTGATCGTAGCAATCGACAAGTTTTGAATGATTGTTTTCGAGAGTGGATGGGTCATAAAATGTTCAAGTATTGTCATTTCTTACATAACGCACACTTGATAAAATGACACACGTGTGAGTCCGTCATGCTTGCACTCGTTTGATTACATAATACAGTAGTGTGTGTTTGATAATCTTTTCGTGCCGCTTACACGTATAAATGTACGGAAGACGTAAACAAGCAGCATTATGTGTATGCAATCGAATACGTGTAGATCCCATTTTCCTGCATTAAATGAAAATTCCTAATGAAGCCAATATTAGGTAAGAACTGCTGGTGAGGCTACTATGCAATGATATTACGGAATACCACAATGTTTAAACCCAAAACTAATCCAATTTGATTTTAATCAACAGGTTTTAAAACTGAATAAATACTTCTAATGAACAAAAATATTAATACCCATCTGATTTATCAACAAAAATGTAGGTCATATTTGAACAAAACACATTTATTTGCATTTACTGAGTTGTCAAAAAAAAAATATGTACATATAATTTTAATACGAATAATTCTAAAACAAACGTTGCGCCAAACAAAACTTTTAAAACAAGTTTAATACATATTTGTGGCCGGAACAAATAAAAGTTTTCATTTAATAAAAATTTATAATATAAAACGATGAAAAATATCAAGTAAGTAAGATATTAAGTCATCGGTAAATTTAACAAGGCCCTTAGCAACTTTTGCAGATTTTCTTCTAGTATGGTTATTACTTGGGTACAATGAAAAATGTCTCTAGGTATATTACAAAATTGGTAAAATTTATGAAAAAATATGCCTTACACTCAACACAGCACTCTGGTACGAATGCACAAATTTCACGACAAAAATCGATAACGCGAAAACCATCAGCTTTAGAATAATGATGTCTTCGGAAAATTTTATTTAAAAATTAGTTCAATCTTTTGGTTTGGACAATTATAACAGTTTTTATAAGTATCCTTAGCATGGGGATAGAAAATAGTTTGTTTTGTTGTTATTTTTTATATCAATTCGAATTTGAAAACTTTGTAGGGATGACTTTGAGGACATAAAATGACGATGATATAAATGTTAATAAAAACATAAAGATAGCTTCACATAAAAATATTAAAAAAAAACTCACGTTGTTTCGCTCTTTGATGATAATTGTTGATACTGCTGATCGAAAATTATTGCAGAAAAAATGCAAAACTATCAATTCTAAAATAAGTGTTTCTCCTGAAGCGGACAAAAGGGAACAAACGATTTTGAAAAGACCTTGTAGATGGAAGTATGCACTTCCTGTTCACGCATCCCGTGTTTGCAAATATTTGCTTATGAGGGAGTAGGATATCTTCCGTTTCAAATCCGTTATTTTTACATTTATACAACCTATACTAACAACCTCTACAACTTTTTTTAAAACAATAACCGGCAATTATCTTGTATCTTCAAATGTGCGTCATTTTATGCGAATTGAAATATAAACTAAAATGCCATTTTATGTGAATTGAAATATAAAGTAAAATATAAAAAGTAAAATTTCCTCAACAGAGTTGCATTAAATTAAAAAATCTCCATTTTTGAAGGAGCACAAAATCCTCTAGATCATATGAACAAAAAGTAAATTTTTTTATTAGACACATAAGAGGACCACCCTGTTAACCACCCAAACCAAAGAAAGAGCTTATTTTTTAAATTAAATTTTCCGAACTCATGATGTGGCTTTAGTAAATGGTTTTCTAGTTATCGAATTTTGTCGCGCAATTTGTCAATTTGTTTCAAATTATGTTCAAGCAAGAAAAAAAATTACAATATCAATACTTTTCATTGAATGATATTTTATTCCCTTGACTTCACTTGACAATTTGTGACAGCTCGAAGCGGGCTCCACTCAACACTCACATTTTTTGAGTCTGTTTCTCCCTCCCAGCTTTGAACCATTTTGTTTTTGATTTCATTCAAGGTTATAACTGTCAATTTATAATAGTCAAATAAACTTCTTGAAAGTATTAACTACAACTAGTTATGCATTCCAGCTCCACAATGGTATTATAATCTCACCCATCACTACGTCACTACATGTGTGTATAATCGAGGTATACCCGCAAAGCAAACCAAAGCAAAAACTTTTATCGATTAATATTTTGAAGTAAAATTCGGCAATTAAAAACAACAGACGTATTAAATCTAGAATGAAATTCAAATTATTCTGATAACTTAACATACAAATGAATATAGAAAGAATGTCGCCCCAACAATTATGCAAAAAAAAAATAAACCAGAAAATTTCAATTCACATTGTATCACCATTAAATCTTCAACTACACACGCATATTCAACCATTACTTCCATTAAAACCGATTCTGTTCCAACACAAGCAAATGCCAACCCCATTAAGCTCGAACCAAAGCAAACACATTCCTTCCAGCACCAGCGATCATACACCAGCTGCCATTTTAATATTATCCGACCAAGGCGCTCGTAAATTCGTTCCCCGTATTGGCCCTCGAGAAAGCCCAAGAAGCTTCTGAACCGCAAAGCATCTTGCCGAATTCTCGTCCCATCTAAGACAAGTCCTGGCACAGCCTCTGAGCATGTGTTTGTTGTGGCTGAGTTGCCATTATGGGGCTGCCTTGAGTAAGTAGTAGCAGCAGAACCGCAAAACAAATTTATTGCGTTGAAAAGCATTTCTCATTTAATCGTCACGCTTTGTATAATTTTGCCATTTGTCCTGGCCTTTCTCTTTCTTTCCCCAAGGCTAAACATTCATTGCTCATGCTCTTGAGAAGGAGCGAGGTACGGCTGCAGTGAGGTAAAATAGTATTTGCTACAACTCGAACGCAAGCTGAGAATCTAGCAGCAACATAGCTCAAACATCACATCATCACATCTTGCTTGGGTCTATCCAATTGACCCTCGCTAAATCGTATAAACAAACTTTGACCTATGAACAGCGAGTGCAAGCGCTGAGGTTAAATGTACATTGTTGTTTGTTCCAACAGATGTGAACGTCTCGGTTTCCTGCGGGTTACGAGCATTTGTCTGTTGTTTTTCTTTTCTTGGCATGCAACGATAATCTAGAGAAACGGAAACAGGTTGACTTCCCCTCTCGGGGAAAGGGAAAACACATCCGTGGAAAACCTAGTGATATTCATAACTCAACAACGCTGTCGTCGCCAAAGCCTAGCACCCATGTGGAAAAGATGCAGAGCAACTGGAAGCCATATGCATCGTTTTATCTCAGTCCTGTATCGCCGAGGGTGATATGATGTGATGCAGTGTATACCTAGGTCACTGAAAAAGAGATGACTGTGTTTGTATGCGGTTGTAAAGCCGGCACTAAAGTGGGAGCCAAGTCGGAGTGGGAGTGCTAAAGGACTTCTTGATGACGCTATAGGAGTGAAGGTTCCGTAGAAAGCAGCACTGAAGAGCATTCATAATAAGAATTAGAGATCGTTGGCAGCTAGTTGAAAGCACTTTCAGAAACATTACATTTACATACTTCAAATGTTTCGTTGGTGATCCCGTCACGTGCGATACAAACTGCGGAATCATATATTCACCTTGGGAAAGGCAAACCTTCAGAAACGGTGCTGACAGACTGATTGAATTTTAAAAGGAGCGTCATCATTCCCATAATAATTGTGCCTTGTCCTGAATCAATCCTTATAGACCTTAATTTTTCCTAAAATTATGCAATTTGGTTTATCCTGATTGATTTGTTGCTCAATAACATAGAAATTATTGAAACAAATAGGACATATTATTTTTTAGATGTGCTAGGTCGTTTTGAATAACAATTGAAAAAGTTTTCGAAATATTTTACATATTCTCTGAAAATAGGTTTACCATGCTGTGCTATTCCTGCCATTGACCGATAAGTCAAGTCTATTTATTTGCAGCTATGGAGCTTCGGAGGTTGAACCTCAATGTATGTTGCATGGTGAATTAAAGACCCCTGATTATACATACAACATTGTCGAACAAACCATTCCTCAGTACAAATATCCACATTCCATTCATCTTCTAACTACTCGATCGCCGTTGCGAATGGAAAACGAATGGAACGTCTCTCACGCCGTGGATATTAGTGACACGGAAATGCTTTGTTGAACAAAGATGTAGGTGGTTATAGTCAAGCATAGCATATAATATTTTGATCTTCAGCTTCTGAAATGAGCTATCCGCTTATAACTAGACTGAGAAATTGACGGCATCAACCCAAGTCCAACCGAAGTAACCAACCAATAGTTAACCATCATATGAATAAAGGGCGATACGGTCAAAATTTGGTCAATATCAATTTGACGTATTTCTTTCAATTTTGCATTTAAAAAACCTGAACACTCGCTACTCGCACGCAAAGTTGGCAAAATCGCTAAAAGTTGCCAAATCAACCGTTACAAATGTAATTAAAGTGTTTGGGGAACGTTTGTCGACAGCCAGGAAGTCTGGATCGGGGGGAAATCGAAAACCGGAAGCCGCTGAGACGACAAAGAGAGTTGCCGGTAGTTTCAAGCGAAACCCTAACCTATCTCTCCGAGATGCCGCAAATAAGCTGGGTGTATCGTCTACAACCGTGCATCGAGCCAAAAAACGAGCCGGACTATCGACTTACAAGAAGGTAGTGACTCCAAATCGCGATGATAAACAAAATACGACGGCCAAAGCGCGATCCCGGAGGCTGTACACGACGATGCTGACGAAGTTTGACTGCGTGGTAATGGACGACGAAACCTACGTCAAAGCCGACTACAAGCAGCTTCCGGGACAGGAGTTTTATACGGCAAATGGAAGGGGAAAGGTAGCAGATATTTTCAAGCACACGAAACTGTCAAAGTTCGCAAAGAAATATCTGGTTTGGCAAGCCATCTGTACCTGTTGCTTGAAAAGCAGCATTTTCATAGCTTCCGGGACTGTCAACCCAGGAATTTACGTGAAAGAGTGTTTGAATAAACGTCTGCTGCGTTTCCTGAAGAAACACGGTTGTTCCGTACTGTTTTGGCCGGATTTGGCATCTTGCCATTACGGTAAAAAGGCCATGGAGTGGTACGCCGCCAACAACGTGCAGGTGGTTCCCAAGGACAAGAACCCTCCCAACCCTGCTAAGGACGAGCAGCAGTTCAAGGCAAACTGGCTTTCTGCGGCGAAGAAGGTGGACAAGGTGGCTGTACAAAATCTGATGGCAGGGGTCAAGCGTAAAGCTCGGCAATTCGGATTTGGAAAAGCGGAAGCCTAACTGAATATTTTTTCTGAATTTTATACTAATTGAACTTGAAAAAGAAATTTAATTTGATTTTTTAAATAAACGATTTCACCGATTTACACGCGTTTTCCCTTGACCAAATTTTGACCGTATCACCCTTTATCGTTGTATATATAGCGTGAAGATGTATATCGAATAAAGCTACTGTTATAACAGTAGATCTTAAGTTCGGAACTCCAGGACTGTTTGGGTAATCTGAAATTTACCAAAATTTTCTTATGGTGTCTTTTGATCTTTCAGGACATTTATTGAATATGATTGAATTCATATCGTTACTTTGTATAGCAGATCAGGCTACTGTTATAGCTGTAGATCATAAATGTTGAATTCCAGAATAGTTTGGATAACCAAGAACATCCAAATATTATCTCATAATGTTTGTTGTTTTTTCCAAGATATTCAATGAATATGTTTCAATACACATCGAAGCTTTACATAGCGCAGAAAGCTTTTGATACCACTGTAGGCCTAATGTTCTGATCTTCTATATTAGTTTATAATGTTTGTTGGCTTGAGGAATTGAATATTTTTTGTAACTTTGTATTGCCTGAAAATTACTGTTACAACTGTAAATCATAAGTTCTGAACGCAAGGACATACTGGATGACCTAGACCATCTCAAGATTATCTTCTTATACATAACTAGAAATGAGAAGAAAAATTTGTATTTTCCATTGAATTCCAACTACCTTTGCTTATCTTGACAGATACACGTACTTCGTCTACAATGTCTCGTACTAATAACTCGACTTGTTCACTAAACAGCTCAAACCCTTAAGGATTCTTATACATGTTAACGTTTCAAAATATTGCTTCAATATGTGACGTAGCTTTGTATACCCCAAAAAGTCAATGTTACAACTAAAAATTTTAAATTTTAAACTCCAGGATATTTTGGATTACCTTTAGAATCACAAAGTTATAAATAATGACAAAGTTATAAAACAATGACTGACTTTCAGAAGATTCATTGAATATGTGTTAATACATACCCTCACCTTATATAGCCCAAAAAACTATTATTACAACTGTAGATCGCATGTTGTGAACAAAAGGACAGTTTGGATGACCAAGAATATCCCAAGATTGTTGCATTATGTCTGTTGACCTTCCGCACTATAGACTGTTCCAGAAAGTATAAGCACACTCTCAAAATAACAAAAAAGTCATGTTTTTTTTAGTTGTAATAATTTTATTTGGAAAATCATCTTTGTATTTGTGTTTTATATGATATTTTACTCTCGTTTAATCAAAATATTTAATCATAAGGCTTGCTTCATTTAGAATTGGAACAAACTTTTGCTCATATTGTGGCGCTCCTGGTGGACGGATTTGGAAGTTCTTGGCGCCCACGTGTCGGGAATTTTGTCAGCTTCACGTATGAATTTTTGACATTCCGCAAATCGACTGTACTTTGTAAACATGGAAGCCGAAAGATCGGAAAAAATTGTGCACAGTTATTTGGAAAATCCATTGTGGTCTGCATCTAGGCTTGCTAAACAGCTGAAATTGCCCAGAAATACCGTATGGCGCGTTACCAAACGGTATAAGGAAACATTGACGACGATTTGGAAGCCTCAAGCCAATCGTCGGAGTGGAACTGTCGACCGGAAACTGCGTGGTAAGATTTTGAAGATGATTAAGAAGAATCCCAATCTGTCGGACCGTGATTTGGCCAGAAAATTCGGTGCTGCCCATAGTACCGTGAGGAGAACTCGACTGCGGGAAGGATTCAAGTCGTATCGAGCTAGCAAACAGCCAAATCGGACCATAAAACAGAATAGTGTGGCCAAAATCTGTGCTCGGAAGCTATACGACCAGGTGCTGACCAAGTTCGACGGGTGTCTTCTGATGTACGATGAAACCTATGTCAAGGCTGACTTCGGGCAAATCCCAGGTCAAAAATTTTACTTGGCAACGGCTCGGGGGGATGTTCCAGCCAAATTTAAATTTGTTTTTGCCGACAAATTTGCACGAAAATTCATGATTTGGCAGGGCATTTGCAACTGTGGCAAAAAAAACGAAAGTTTTCGTTACAAATAAGACAATGACGTCGGAACTATACCAGAACGAGTGTCTCCAAAAACGAATTTTGCCGTTCATTCGATCCCACGACCATCCCGTAATGTTTTGACCAGATTTGGCAAGCTGTCATTACAGCAAAGTCGTTCAAGAATGGTATGCAGAGAAAGGGGTCCAGGTTGTTCCGAAAAACCTTAACCCACCCAACTGCCCCCAGTTCCGCCCTATTGAGAAATACTGGGCAATCATGAAGAGGAGACTCAAGGCAAAGGGAAAGGTTGTCAAAGACATCAATCAGATGAAGACCTGGTGGCATAAGATAGCTAAAACGATGGACGAAGAAGGTGTGCGCCGCCTAATGAGCCGTGTTACAGGAAAAATTCGAGAATTCCTTCGAAACCGTGACGAATAATTATATCCGTATTTTTTCTAAAAAGTATGAAGAAAACGCTACATTTGTATAAAAAAAGATCTTGAATTCAATAATAAATAACTGAAATACAGGCAACTGTTTTTGTTCCAATTCTATCTGAAGCAAGCTTTAGCCAAGACTCCTAACTTTTCCTCGAACATGACCCATGAGCTTCTGCACAGTGGTACTTCCCACCATTTTGACCACTTTTGGCCAATCTTTTTTAAATTTTTGGATGTCGTCCGCTGGTTTTATGAACTTTCGAAGCTTTGCTTCGGTTAAAGCCCAAAAAGTCTCGATTGGCCTTCGGCACGAAACATACATTTTGACTTTTGTACCATTCTAAAGTGTCCTTTACGTAATGACATGACGCCAAATCAGGCCAAAATACTACTTGACCTTCGTGCTGCCTGATCATTGGCAATATTCGCTTCTGGAGACATTTCTTAACGTTTTTCTTAGTGTTCATCGTCTCCGTTGTTATGTACGGCCTAGATGTTTTACCACACTCGTCATAAAGTCATTTTTTGCGTGATGTAATTAATGGACGTTCCCTTGTCCCTTTGCATACTCCAAAACTTTCTGTTACAACTGTAGATCTTATTTTCTGAGCTCAAGGACACTTTGGATGACCCAGGTCATCTCAGTTCATCTGATAATGTTTTTTTTTTACGTTCGATGATATTCACTAAATATGGTTCAATATGTAGCGTAACTTGGTGTTGTCCAGAAAACTATTGCTGCTACTCTACAGATCGTAAGTTTTTTTTTATCAAAATGTAACTTTGAGGCCGTGTGTAGAACTGGGGCCATATTTCCGAAATCAAAATGAAGGAATTTGATTCGATCATGATATATCAATTGCTTGAATCGCGAATTTTCGTTCAGTCGAATTTCGCAACGTGGAACATGGTCTATTGACAACTAGGAGTGAAGTTTAAAATAGCAGAAGTGACAATCACAATTGAAATATCTTATACAAACACTGGTGATAAAAATGTGTAAAAGTAGTGAACAAAAACAATGTTGGTAATTCCAAGCAATTTTAAAACTAACAGATCCTTATTGGAAAACTTGCAAAATTTAAACTAATAGTTCATATGTTCACCTTAAAAAAAACAAAAACAAAAAACTGTAGAACTTTTCAAACTATCACTAGTCTACACGAGCAAATTGAGATTAAAATCATTCGTCAAAGTCTTCTTCAGAGTCAAGCTAATAAACTTCATAATGCTTGAGCCTTACACAATTTCTTTTCGTTTTGGTTTTTCTTTTGTATACCGAGTGTTATTTCAAGATGTTGAAAACTAAGAGCACCCTCTAAATTGAAAGGTTTTTAAAGGCTAATAACCCTCGTTTAACTTATCTGAATGACTTCATTCACACACCATTCAATAGCAAAAACTTACAAAACTGAAATTTGAATTTCGTGCTATAAGTATTAATAATTCAATGACCTACTTTGACTTCAATACAAATTTGAATATAAACAGGTTGGAAATATGGTTTTCCCTTTCCGGATCCTCCAATCTGGGTAGCAAATGGTTCAAATTGTTTTCTTCTTTTTATTTCGTTGAGTTACATTCCATGTCGATAACTGCCATAACCAGACCCCCAGCTGCTGAGTAATTTTGCTTTGTTGATTTTATAGCTGAGACCCGTTTGCTCTTATGCATTTTGCTTCATGCTGCTTTACAGTGACTCTCTTCGTTCTGAGCTATGCAAGTTAACGCTAGGTAATATAACACACTTTTGACAAACCAAAATGATTCATATCATGATCTCATCTTTTGCGGAGTAAGCGGAGAACAAGTTTGGACGTGAGATAATTCAAAATTATTTCAAAAAAAAGTTCACAAGTTAATTCCATTTTCTGCTGTGATGATTTTTTAAGTCAATGTAAACATGAAAAGCAGCATGCTACACGCTCAAACAACCTCTCTTTCGTTTGTATCACGATCCCTTTTTTCCTCACGGAAAATTTACCCAATTTTCGTAAAAAATGGAAACACTCATAAATTAAGTTGTTCCAATTTTAATGATAATTGAGTAATTTTTCCGTGAGAAAAAAAGGGACAGTAATACAAATGAAAGAGAGGCTGATTTGAGCGAGTACAAAATGGCAAATTTTCAAATGCAAACGTCAGTTTGACTGAAATGAGATCAGCGTTGCCAGATCCTAAAATATATAGAGCAGCCTACGTATATATCAACACTTGTAAACAAGAAAGCATAAAAGCGTTTAAGAACAACGTCGTGTAAAACCAAATGCATCCATAAATCAGGCTTCTAAAATTCCAAACTTTTGTTCATAAATTGTTCTTTATGAAATTTTTGAATTTATTTGCCTAAGTTCAGTGCACAGTTCAATTTAGAATTCCATGCTGGCACATGGACGGCGATTCAGCCACCCCTGAGCCACTTCATGTCAGAACAGACGCTCAGGTGTTGTTTTTGTATTTTCTTTAAAAACAGTGCGAAATTACCTCTCACGCCACAGTCACGAGTTCAAATCTCAACCCCAGACAAGTTACGAAAATACCCAAGGGCCTGTTCAAAAACCAAGTAGTCTCATTTTTAAAAATCTCAGACCACCCCCCTCGTAGACTTTTCTCCATCCAATTTTTTGAAATTTTGTATGGATCCAATTTTTTGAAATTTTGTATGGAGCGTAGACTTTGGTCTAAAGGGTGATACGGTCAAAATTTGGTCAAGGGAAAACGCGTGTAAATCGGTGAAATCGTTTATTTAAAAAATCAAATTAAATTTCTTTTTCAAGTTCAATTAGTATAAAATTCAGGAAAAATATTCAGTTAGGCTTCCGCTTTTCCAAATCCGAATTGCCGGGCCTTACGCTTGACCCCTGCCATCAGATTTTGTACAGCCACCTTGTCCACCTTCTTCGCCGCAGAAAGCCAGTTTGCCTTGAACTGCTGCTCGTCCTTAGCAGTTTTTTTGGTCTTCTTTAGGTTCCGCTTGACAATAGCCCAGTATTTCTCAATTGGGCGGAGCTCTGGCGTGTTGGGAGGGTTCTTGTCCTTGGGAACCACCTGCACGTTGTTGGCGGCGTACCACTCCATGGCCTTTTTACCGTAATGGCAAGATGCCAAATCCGGCCAAAACAGTACGGAACAACCGTGTTTCTTCAGGAAAGGCAGCAGACGTTTATTCAAACACTCTTTCACGTAAACGTTCTTGGTTGACAGTCCCGGAAGCTATGAAAATGCTGCTTTTCAAGCCACAGGTACAGATGGCTTGCCAAACCAGATATTTCTTTGCGAACTTTGACAGTTTCGTGTGCTTGAAAATATCTGCTACCTTTTCCCTTCCTTTTGCCGTATAAAACTCCTGTCCCGGAAGCTGCTTGTAGTCGGCTTTGACGTAGGTTTCGTCGTCCATTACCACGCAGTCAAACTTCGTCAGCATCGTCGTGTACAGCCTCCGGGATCGCGCTTGGCCGTCGTATTTTGTTTATCATCGCGATTTGGAGTCACTACCTTCTTGTAAGTCAATAGTCCGGCTCGTTTTTGGCTCGATGCACGGTTGCAGACGATACACCCAGCTTATTTGCGGCATCTCGGAGAGATAGGTTAGGTTTCGCTTGAAACTACCGGCAACTCTCTTTGTCGTCTCAGCGGCTTCCGGTTTTCGATTTCCCCCACGATCCAGACTTCCTGGCTGTCGACAAACGTTCACAAACACTTTAATTACATTTGTAACGGTTGATTTGGCAACTTTTAGCGATTTTGCCAACTTTGCGTGCGAGTAGCTCGGATTTTCGCGATGCGCGAGCAAAATTTTGATACGCTGCTCTTCTTGCTTGGACGGCATTTTGACAACTGAAGAGTGAATTCCAAAATCAAAATAGGAGCAACATTCTACACACACACACCTTCAAAATGAGGGGTGTTCAGGTTTTTTAAATGCAAAATTGAAAGAAATACGTCAAGTTGATATTGACCAAATTTTGACCGTATCGCCCTTTAATCCCCTTCTCCCAGGAAAGTCAACGTGATTTATGAATAGCCCCCTAAAGGTATTTGAGTTACTGCGACGAAAGACGAATCAGCCCAGGGCTGAAAATCTCGATAGTAAAGGGGGAATAAAGTACTGAATAGCTTGGTTAAAACGCCACTTCTTGATAACCAATCACTAAACTGTCGAAAAGTGGATAGTTCCTATTGGTAAGCCAAAATAATGCATACTATTTTTATTCTTGCTTCTGGTGCTTAGATCTTCAAACTATCTTCTTGATGATAAAATAAATGTGTTATGTAAACCTTAATTTAAATTCTTCAGCCTATCCTCGCATCCTTTAACTTGTTATTCCTATTAACCTTGAGAAGACCGCGAGAAATCGGTTCTACCTCTCCACCTTTAGTTTTAAGAAAACTGGTGTATATAATAATTTGGCTCTGTAAAGTTGATTCAATTGAACCTGTTCAAATAAATAAAATTGTAAAAAAAAACTTCTTGATAGATTCCACGTGAGACACGTTGAAATAGAATTGTTTTAAATAATTTTATTTACCATATTTAATATACAAGCGACCATCAACTAGATTTATTTGGCTTACTATCAAGGAAAAAGGATTATTGAGTTTTTTAAGATGTGGCGTAGAGTACTGTTCATTAGAATTATCATTTTAGAGTGTTTCGTAGTAAAATCAGCTCATTTTATTGTTTGCAAAGCAAAATCCACATATAGTGGGAGGTATCTTCCGAATCTTCCGGTCCACCTTTATGCATCTTGCTATGAGGTACCAGGTGGTTATCTACCAATTACCTAATACCTGATGCAGATATTAGTAACAGTAGTTAAATAGTTTGTGCAAATGAAAAAAAAAATCGCTTCGAGCATCGGCTCTGAACGGTTGTGTCGATGCTGTATTGCGTGATATCGAGCTTGGTGCGTTTCGTATTGTTTCGGTTATCTGTTGTTAGTTATCGAGTTATCGAGTGAGTACAGAAAAACAAAGAAGATACTTCCTGGTCTTTGAAAAAATCCTCCCAAAGACTAAGGATTAGTAGATTCGTCAAAGTTTTATCCATAGATAGACGCAATACGGCACTTATAGGCACCCTATACATATTTGCTGTTAGTTCAACCCAAGATGCATTTATTTTTCCAGTATAAGTGCCTTATATGTCATCTTAAAAATAATTACAGTTACTTAATTAGGTTGCATGAAGAAACTTCGAGCTTTTGAGTTTACTCCAGTCACAAGAGTCTGTGCAGACTTCTCCACAACCGATGTAGCTGCTTTTGTCCAAGATTTTCGATTTTTTTCTATAGTTGTAGCTTGTTGCTTACACCGTGTCCAATATATTCTCATACAAAATAAAATTCTATTTCTTTCAAATCTGTAATCCAGATTTTATTGATAACTTTACTTATTATATTGCAATATTATACTGATCAACTACAGCATATGTTTTGGAATAACACCACCCTTAACCTTCTTGACCAGCTCCAGACGTTTTTCGAAACCGTCACACGTGCGTGCCTTCCACCTGCATTTCGTCCCAAATTCGTTTGATTACGGTTTTAAATTGGTTCATATTAGACGCCCTATGGTCATTTACCTTTGCCAGCATGAACGACCATACGAAATATATCAAGGGATTCAGATCTGGTGTACTGGGAGGCCATTCATTCTTGTCCAAAAAGTCGGTAAAATTTTCTCGGCACCAGCCCTGAACGAGTATTGTAGTATGCGATGGCGCTCCGTTCTACTGAAACACATAGTTATCATCTCCAAACACCTCTTGTACATATGGATTGACAACTTTCTCCAAAACTTCCGTTTTATAATATACGGCATTCACTTTACCGCCTTTTTCGCTGAAAACCAGTGGTAATTTGCCTCGTTTGCAAATTCATCCCCAAACCATCACTGATGCAGCACCGGGAAATATTTCTATCACTCTCTGTAACAGTTCTCGAGAGAGAGAACCCACAATCTGTCGTTCTAGACATTGTGGGATTGATGCAAGATGAATAACTTTTCGTCGGAAAAGAAAAATTCTTCCCCACCATGCCGCGACAAAAACAGACTTGCTCTTTCGAGTCGTTTCTACTTGGAAGGTTCCGAAACTCCGTGAACCTTACGTTTCTTAAAAGCTTGAAATTCGATGTCATTTTGCAGTATATTGTGCATTGACGATCTTGAAACATTCAAATCTGTGGCCAATTTACGTACAGAGCGCTGTGATTTTCGTCTAATCCGTTCCCTGACCACTTTAACAACTCGTGCAGTCCGCCCGTATGAGTACAACCGGATCTCTTCCGGTCATCCAACGAGCAGGTGTCACGGTACCTTCGGATGGTTCGGTACACAAAATCCGAGGTTTTGTCAAATTTCTGAAAATAGCGCTCGGGCGCTCACCTTTCAAAAACTTTTTTATCACCATAGTGCGAAACTTCTTTATCGCTGATAAAAGATAAACACAGAATGAAAACAATCGGACATAACCTAAAAGCGTTTGTATAAACATAGTGCAAAACTACACCAACCCATACGTGGAGCATGTTGAGTAGTTGAACGACTCCAATGCAAGAAAAAATGTATGAGAATATATTGGACACGGTGTATATTGGGAGAGTTCTCTCTCACGAGAGTAACAATCGCTTCTTCAGGCATTCTTCACGGTATATTTCCTTGTTTACCGTTCTGGTAGTGATGAAGCTTTGGCTTGGTCGACCACAGCTGCATATTGCCAGCCAAACCGATTTTTTGGGAAACGTGGCCGTTTTCTTCGTCTTGAAATGCTTATCTACGCCGTCCCTTTACATGGCAGTATAATAAGACATTTCTGGAAGCTGCTAAAGTCTTCCAGCACATAAGTTTCATCGCCCATTAGCACCCAGGAAAACTTCGTTTAGCCGTCACATTCTGTTTATCATTACGTTTCGGTTCAGTTTTCACCTTGAACCTTGCCGGTGCTTGGAAGTATGTTCGAAAGTTGGGGACATTTTTATTTTTCTATCCACAGTACGTACCGACAGATCTAGTCTCTTCTGCAATAGTTGCTTCACCTTAGTGTCCTTCTGGTGATTCCTGAGATCAGTTTTTGTTCCACTCCCAGCCTTCATGGCTATTTTCAAACGTGTATCGAAAGATTTAAGAACGTTATGGAAAGTGCCTGTAGGAAAACTAAGCTTTTTTGCAAGTTTTCTTACTGACAGACTCGGATTATCATAGCGACGACATACAATTGCTTTTCGCACTTGCTCTTCTTTCGACGCCATCTTCGATCTAAAAGCTTGAGGCAGAGACTGAAATTTTCGCCTACTTGAGAAGAGAAACGTCCTTTTTCACCCGCTTGGAGAAACAGATGAGAATGTGAGAACCGAGATACTATTATTAGTTTTCGAGAGAAAAGCAACTGCGAATTATTATTTTCGGAGAGCATGAGTAGCTGATAAATCGTTTCTTTTTTCAGTGAATCCTAGATGCCGATAATTATTTTTCACTTACTTTTTGACACCTGAAAATGCACCAGTCATCATGCTTGTTTTAATCTGACATTATAATTCGATAATGATGGTTCATGGTGGTACCAGTGTGCACCGGCTTTGCTTTATTTTCGGTTTTTACTCGTCTACGATCTAGGCAGCATGTTTTCAGTGAAAAATGTGAATGAGAAAATATTTTCGTTGAATTTTGGAGAAAGATATTTTTGCATATGCAAGAGAGATGATAATGAATTATCGGCGAAACAGGAGAGATGAAAATGTGAACGGTTCGCTACTCATCGACAAACTGCTTGAGAGAGAGCATGGTTTTCACTCAGCTGAGTGAGAATTTCGATCTGCGGCTTGAAGTATCAAAAATGAGTTTACCCAATGAACAGACATACGTTCATCAGTCTGCAAAATTTTTCACTCGTTGATGAAGTATTTCCAGAGAAATACGTGTTTAGGGGTGTCCAGATTTGGTCGCGAACAAGCCTTATTTCAATAAACCCCAAATGGATAAGATCAAATAAAAATCCTGAGTAGAAGTTGATCAGATTTACTTCCAATCAAGCTTATTACAGCTCTAGTTCCGCCAGTTATTGCCAATCAGCATTTTTTCAAAAACGTATATTAGCTTGTACTCTATCTATAAGTATGATTCAAACGCAACAGAATAAGTGCCATGACTTAAAAATAATAGCGATGAGATTTTGTACACATAACGACCTTAGTGTCTAGATCTGTTAAAGAGCTCAGCTTCTCTCAGTTGTAATGGAGAAAATGTGTTATCCTTTCATTGCTTGCAAAGCTGACAGCTCATAGCTTCATGACCACCACCAGCTGCTACCAACCAACAGTTTCTACGAACAAGCAACCACAGAGGCATTACGTCAGTTCCAATTCCTACACGATGTGTGCAAAATATTATCGAAGCTATTGCTGCGACTTTTTCACGTAGTTTTTCTACTGATTGATTCTAATGAAACTTTTTCACATTCTTTCTACCTGTTTCCTTCCCTAGCTCACATAAATCATATAAGACAGATTGCTGGAATCGATCACGTTGGTCTCGGCGCCGGATACGATGGCATTAATTTGTAAGTAATTTAATTCATTTCTAATACCACCTTTAGTATTTTTTTACGCAAACTCTCCTGTTTCACTTAAAAGCGGAAAAGCAAAAGAAACAAAACGTATACATCGGGAGGGGATTTCTGCATTAACTCGTTTTGCTTCCCCACTGCGGACCACAGGAAATGAATGGAAGTTGACCCTAGGTTGCCATGGCCTTACTGTCGTTTGGGATGTGAACGGCTGCAAATGTTTACCGATGAGGGCACATCCCCCACCACAGACTACCACCCATCTGGTGCGGTACTAGTGGTTGGATGAAGTCGAACACATAAATATTTATTTGATTCACATTGAGAGCATAGCAGGAGAGTACGCCACAGCTGTACAACCGTGAAGAGGAATTGGAAATGGGATGCCCTGATGTACCATTTTCAACTCAACCCCTCCTCCGCCCGAGCGGTTCGTCATCTTTTCAGAGCACCACACTCCCCAGGAGTCCTGGCGCAATGGAAAAAATGACACAAAATTGAATACTTATTTCATTTGAAATTAAAAGCAGCTGTTAAAAAGCACAGAGCGTAAATAAATACTTGATGGAAAAGTGGCCAATCTTGTCTCTCCGCATTTCATTTAAATTCTGACTATTCACCTAAAAAACCCGAACCAATCTATTGACGATTGGTTTCCAAATGGACAACAAAAAGTCGTTCAACCGCAAGCGAAGATTTATCGCCGAGTGATTTTCCATCATGGCAGCATCATCTTCGCGGCCACCTCCTTCCTGCGAACTGCTATTGTGTAAAAAGGTACTCTGTTTCGGGTCATTGGTCGATCCCTTGTTTACAATTGCTTAAAGGGAATTCGTCGGTAAATCCATGGCAAATATGTATTTCCAATTTTCCATTCATCAATCAATCCTGGTTTTATTTTCACGCTTCAACAAATACATGGCTTAAGGTTCAGTAAATTTTACATTTCGGCAATCCTGGAGCGGTGTGGATCGAAATGAAACAGTAATCAGTGGGGTTGGGATCGAACAGATATCGGAAGCCTTCAAGGGAAGCATCTTTAAATCAAAATTGATTCATGCGCATCTGAATATTACTTTGAATTAATAAATATTTTTTCATCTCTCCGCCAAACTAGCACGCCTCGTGGACTGGAAGACGTCGGCAACTATCCGCGGCTGTTTGCCGAACTACTCGGCGAAGGCTGGACTGCCGAAGAGCTGGAAAAACTAGCCGGCCGTAATCTGCTGCGGGTGATGGAGGAGGTGGAGAAAGTTCGCGAAAACCAGCGACTTTCCGGTGTTCGCCCGTACGAGGACATTCCGGTCGCACTGCGAGCGGAAGACCACTTGAACTGCACGACCAACAGTTAATGAACTGTATCGCCGTAAGCACCATAAGCCAGCATAATTGCGTGCGGCAACAACACTACAGTTCGGGACTGATTAATGAGGTAGCGAGCAACCAATTTTCGGCCGAGGGCCGACACGCCCAACGTCGGGGTCATCACTCACTTCGACGCACTCACTAATGACTAGGTACATTTGAGATTTTAGGGAAAGTATATATACATATATTTTTCGAAGAAAGTGGATATCTCCATGAGAAATGCCTTTTTACGTATATTTAACGAAGGTAGGTAAATCGTTGTGTTTCTTTTTTACGTTGAAAAATTATCTCTTCATGAATGGAGAAAAAACATAATCTATTATAATGATGCGGTAGTGAGGAGCGAGTAGGGTTGAGGCAGCAAAAAGAAAATCTAGTATTAAGCATAATCTGGGAAAATGGAAAATGCCAGAGAGAGAATGCGAAGTCGACAGCACAATATACAACAACAAATAACTACTATACACCGCCAGTCGCACCGACAGTGATCATTTTTTTCTTTCTTTTCGTCGTTTCTCACTACAAGTGGCCTCCGCTTCTTCGGTGAATAGGAATCTCTTCCCAGAAATGTGCGGGGGAGGAAATAAAGTAAGCCAGTCAGGCAGTGGGAAAAATAATTAAAATACCCACATTAGTGATTAATGACGATTTTTTTTTCGCGGACGAGAAAAAATGCTTGGGAATCTCTATGATGGTGTCCAACAGTGCGGTCAGGATTCAGAATTCTTATCTTTTTCACTTGAGCTCGTAATGATGATTTGTCCCTCGGGTCTTTTTTGGGGATAGTCAGCACAGTATTTGAAAAATGGAGTATTTTAAAAGGGTAATTAAAGCTGATGGATTGCTGGTGGATTGGTTCAGTGTAACCATGGACTTGGTTTGGCCAGTTACAGAAAATAAAAATGGAAATGAATAATACCTCAAATGCAAAATAAGTTTCCACTCCAGATAATTGTTCAATGGACAGAAATGGCAATAAAACTGTTAAATTCAAATTAATCAAACACATAGAGGTCAATTACAGAAGACGATTTGAACGAAATTGCACATTAGAGAAGTATACCGAATCTGATCGAGTAATGTTGAATATTCTGAAAGTCTCATTGAAATATTACACCATGCCATAATTCAGGACTTGCATCAATTTATTTAATATTTTTGATGTACTAGGAATAAGTTTTTAAACTTTCCATTTGTTTTCTGAACTCACAAATGTTTCTGTTATTCAGAAAACCTCATAGAATGCGGTGAAATAGAACCTCACAAAATTTCGATTTGAAGCATTTTTCGAGGAAGTTATTGGAGTCAATAATAGAAGTCGAGTTGAGCAACTTGAGTCGACACTGGTCACTTTCGAGTCGAGAAAGAGTGCGTATAACAGAAGCCGACTGAATCTTATCGAGTCGGCAACTGAACTCGACAGCTAACTGCAGTGTTGAAATTTTTCAAAATGTCATGGAAATATTACAGCATGCACAGTTCAGGACTTTCGTCAATTTAACTGTCATTTTTGACAGTCGACGAAAAATATTGATGTTTTTCACTCTTGTTTTCAGAATTATACTTATGTTTTGCAATGTTGTTTCAAATTTACTATTTGAAGTATTTTCCGAGGAATTTATTATTTAACATGCGGTAAAGTGTCGATATTTATTTTAAAGATACTACAGAAGAGGAGTTTTTATCTCACCCAAAAGTTGAAATTGTAGCAAAAAATGCAAAATTGCAATTTTGCAGTTTTTGCAATCATATCTTGAGAAATCCGCATGATTCTGAAAAGGCAAATTTGCCCATCATGTTCCACAAAGCTTTTTATGGTATAAACAAAGCCATGCAGGAGTGTGTGCAAGTGGTTATCGCTGTGTGCCTAGTGCCTCGACAATCGCAGCAACCGTTGGGTTTTTGTTCAACCGTCAACAACTTCTCAATATGGGTGAGACAATGGCACAGAACGCCGCTACGCCATATTCCACTGTTGCTATTCCGCTGTCAAGTGTTCTATTTTTATCTGCACTCGTCATCACCTCCTATCGCCCTCTCATCAAGTCACCATGCGGTTTATGAAATAAACGAAGCCATGTAAGTGTGTGCGACCGAAATTTGCTTCATTGTTGTAACGTTGAGTGCCTCAAAAACCGAAGAAACTGTAGGACTTTTATTCCATTCACCTCAACTTGTTGTGGTGACTGGATGGTTACAATGAAGAGCCGTCATGCTGACGATCGCGGTTCGACTCTCGGTAGCGGATGGTAATCTTTTTTTTTTTGTGCGCCATTGAGTTTACTACTACTAATCAACTGTACAACATCACGCACACATTGAATTTTTCTAATCGAATTGATGTGTTGCTTTTTTGCCCACGACCAATGTTGCTTTCTTTCTCCAAGTTGCGATCCATTACGAGAAATTAAACCAAATCATGCGAAATTGCATTACAATCTTGCTTTTTTATTTTGGGTGTAGTTATCACCAACTAATTTATTGCCCCAGAGGAAAAACCATAACTCATCGCAGATAAAGCAAAGTGTTCGTTTATTCAGTGATAACGATTGCATTAAAATAAATGAACTTTTTTTGGATAATGATAAAAAAAAACTGAGACAGATAATTGCTTTTGATAAATTTCCAAGGGTGAGTCGCTCAGCACAATATCACTTGTGCCGATTTATTTTAGTGTGCCTTTATTCGTTACGATGAACACTGGTGTTCCGATCGTGGTGCCAATAGGTGCCCGTGTGTGCCACGGTAACTTGACAGTTCAGTCGTTATGGTTTGTTTACGGTTAGTAACCAGGCGATTGTTTTGTTTTGCTTTGCCAAATTTTTGGGCGATTTCGGTCTCAGTCAAGGTTTTTGTTGTGGAAATTGCGTTTTAATACCATTGTGTCGAGACAGCATGTTTGGGTGACAAATGGGTCTAATCGCTGGAAGTAAGTGCGAGAATTCCTATATGCTATGGCACATTTATGATTGATTCATCCGCTTTCTCAGCAGTCCACGTACGCCTACAAAAATTATTAACGCGACGCAACTCCGCTCTGATAAGCAGTCTCCAATGATATCTGTCTGCATTGCTGAGGCTTACGAACTGTGCTGCAGCAGGAGGGTGACTAGTTACACTTGACGTCGATATGTCCGGATATGTTCGTCGTAGTTTCCTTTAAGAAGATTCTGGCATTCGAAAATGAAGATTATTGCTATGCTTAGTCAGACTGTAAATGTGCCAGTTTCCTCTCTCGTCCATCGAAAACGACAACTTAGATCTTTGCCTATTCGTTTAGCAAATAGGACAAAACGCCTCTACCCGGAGCTTTTCACAGCCCCTAGAAAAAACATTTATTTTAATGATGGAGTTTGTCAGAAGCAGATAATTTCTCATCTCCATGAGAGGCTCCAGGAATGGACATTAATTTTTATGTTTTTCAGCTTTTTTCACAAAATGCATCAAAAGCTGAGCCGTTAATATCTCTGGTAACAGAAAGTTTTTGTGAGATAATGTTTTGTATTGATCATAAATACACTTTATTGAAAGCAAAATGCAGAATAATTTTCTCGTACAATACACGTGAGTGCTGTTCAGCATCTTTGTTGAGCAATTCGATGATACTATGGCGATTGTGAGTCAAAACTTTCTGAACTGATATTGGCGAGATCCAGGAGGCACATCACTTCCTCGCTCAGAATCCAGAATTTATCTGCGTAAACAACACCACAAACTTCAAACGTCAATTTTCCAGGGCTGCTAGGTTATATCTTCGAAAAGTACATCTGTCAAAAATGTGCCACATAAGTGCCACACATGTTCCATTATGGTGTAAGACCTTCGATTACAGCGTTCCTGGCACACTGTTCTAAGCGACTCACCCCTTATAAATTTCCCATGGAAGGTAATTATTTAACTTTACTTGCAAAAAACTGCTACGCCCTTGCGAGCGGCTTTCCGACAGTTAATCGGAACATTCGCCATGGCGGACGAAAATATGCGTGTAGGCATGTTTTTGAGTTCTTTCACCGTTTGATTTATCAATTCCTCCTCAGTTTTCACGACTGAATTGTTGAAGAAGATCTTACGCTTCAGGTTGACCCAGAAATTCTCGATGGGACGCAGCTGGGGGACGTTGGGCGAGTTCGCCGACTTGGGTACCACATCGATATTCAGCCGCTCCATCTCCAACGATCGCTTCGAGTAGTGGGCCGACGCCAGATCTCGCTGATTGTCAGCAACAGCAGCACCTTCTCGAGAAACTTGGTGTGTGAAATGAACTTCACCTCGGAGCTCACTTCCTTCGTGGGGGAAGTGAAATACGAAGTGCCCTGCCAGTCGTTGCCATCCAGGGTGAGATGGGTTTCGTCGTCCATCACCACCGCCACGTCGCGATTCGCCGGGAAAATCTGGTTAACCATCTTATTCAGCCACTGCCGCTGCGTCATAGCCTGCAGCTCCGAAACAAGTGGACGCGACTTCCGCTTCCTGATATGTGTGTTCATGTTCGCCAGGTACTTTTTCACTGTTTGGCCAATTGAACCGACTTCCTGGCCAAGCGCACGCAGCGAAGTAGCCCTCGGTCTTCCTCTTCAGCATTCTTTTGAGCTTCTTGTCGCTCAGGGTCGTCGGCCGTCCGGAACCGGACTTTCTTTCGATGCTCTGATTGCAAAGTGTTGTAGATGCCAGAACGAGCGTATCCGGCGTCCACAAAGTGCCGCACGATGTCCGTTTGCGACGTGGCGGGGTGCCATTCTTTGAACGCGCACCCTTCTGAACGGAGTTGCTTCACTGTTTTTGCCATCACGATTAGAGTTCGACTGATAGAGCTGTCAAATTTTGTCTGCTGATTCATAAGCTACTATGATTGATGCTGCATGGGTAGTTTTGTCTGTGTGGGTGAAGGTAAGCCTATGAAAAATCGACAATTTTTGTCCATTTTTTAATGCAAACGTTAAATTGACAGAGAGAAAGTGTGCGCCTGCGATGGGATGGCTTGGAGTGAGTGAATCACTCTCTTTTTTAAATGACCGCTCTCGCGTGCTCTCATCTGTCTCCGCCCACGCCTGCGATCTCTGCCGCGTACACTTGTGCGAGAGACACGCCAGAGCTCTTTCTGTGATTCGCTGGTGCGATTGAAAGTGAAACCGTCGTCGGAGTTGTAAAAACGTCCGAAACTGCTGTATATTAGCAGTAGAGCCCACGTCAGGTAGCTCACCAGGGTGCACGCGTCAGGGAATTTATCTGCATTCGCTTCTGTGAATTTGCGAGCTCTTCTTCTCACTCTAGAGCGATCGAGTGTAGTGTGTACTACCCGCATGCAAACACGGGGGTGCTCTCTCTCTCTACCACTGAGGATATAGACATCACTGTTGCCAGTAATATTTCTTTGAGTTTGTAACATTCTAAGGGTGCTGTATGGATATGCAGTAATCGACCTCACTTCAACGATTTTATCTTGAAGTTCTCTGACCTTTTGTTTAAACATTCAAACTTTTTCTTAGCTTCTCAAAGCCTTAAGGGCTACAGTTAGAACGAGAAAAAAAAATTCATGGGAAGTTTTTACTCAAATCAATCGAAACTTTGTTTACAATTATAAATGTATCCATGTTGTATATGAAAATATTTGTTTTTTTATTTTTTTCAACAAAACGGGGGCCGTTAGAGTGCGTAGAAAAAGTCGTTGTATTTTGTTTGTTCCGTCTCTCCTGGTCGCAGTTCTGATCTGAAACCTGCTAACCAAAAAAAAATTACATTAATTACATTAACAGTTAGTAGATTAATTGGAAAAAAAAAGGTAAAAAAAATTTGCAAGTATGTCGTAATTTTTTTTTTAAATCCACATTCAAATCCAGCCATTTTATCATTTTTTTTTTCATATTTAATATTAAAATATTACTACAATTCTTAATTCATATAAAAGGTAATACTGTATTAATGCAATCCTATAAGTTTCAGCATAATCGAATAATTAGTTTTCCAGTTATCACCGGCATAAACTTCGAAAATCCTGTTTCGAGAAAAACGCGTTGAAAGTCTTAAATATCGCAAAAATCAAACTTACACTTTAATCAGCGTCTTCGAAAAATAATGAAAAAAAACACTTGGAACTCGAATTTCGAAAAAAAAAAAAAAAAAAGGTTTCAGGAGCGTATCCTACGGGAAATTAACTAACTTTTTATGCAAAAAAAAATGAATTTTTTGTTCATTCTAACTGTATATCCCCCCGTAAAGGAAACAAAAATAATTAAGAGAAGGCTGGAAGTCTCGTTAATAAAGATAAGATAAGGAAAAAAAAAATCTAAATTAAGGATTCTTTTTTTTTATTTCTTGGAGAATTTTTTGAACTTCTCGAAACCTACTTTGGTATAATGATAAAATTTGATTTTTTTTTTATACTTCTCTGATAAACTTCAGGGAAATTTTCATACCGATAAAATCTTCAAACGAGGTGAGATTTAACCAAAGCAATTGTAATTTGTGTCTCGTATCCTAGCTCATAGAACGATGCGAACGGTTTATGATAATGGTGTTTACCATATTTTAGTATGGCTTGAGCATATGCCAGATTTTTCTATTGCTTCATCGGTCTCGTCTTCTTGAATTTCACCGGAAGCTCTCTCACAGATCTTCTTAAAAGCTCTTGCCAAAAATTCTGGAAAGTTTCGTCGCTTGTAAACTTCGTGACAGCAACGCTCACTAGATTTTCTTGGAAATTCGTATCTGACAACACCAACCCCTAACCTTTTCAGGAACATTTGAAGTAAACTTTCACTCTGAACTTAACTAACTTCTAAACTTCTAATAAGTCCCATTCTAGACTATGAAAAAAATTCGTTAAAGACTTCCGTAAAGTTCTCTCCAGATTTTTTTTTGAAAATCGTACTAAGGGAAGTTTACTTGTGAACTTTGGAGCAGTTTGTTCCTGAATTTATGAGAAGTTTTTTGCCTCTCTGGTTAGTTTTTTCTTGAAATTCGGCAAAGTTTTTTTCCTGAGCTTATTCTTTCAAAACTACTGATAAACACCTTTTGAACTCCGAAAAAAAATGTAATGAAACTTTGAGTAAGTCCACTTCAGAATCTCTAGAGAAAGTAACTTCAAATTTGTTGGAAGTTTCTTCTCGAAACTTTTGAGAAGTCCTTTTCAAAGAGTTTTCTCCTTTAACTTCGGGGAAGTTTGATTCTGCGCCTTCTAGAAAAATCCTTGATCAAACTCCTAAAAAGTACCCTCAATGCTTCTGGATTTATTTCTTGTTAATTGAAGAGTTTTTCTTTCGAGAGATTCTGGATCTGAAATTTCAGGAATTAAGCAAGAATAAATCAAATGATGGCTAGAAGTAAGGGCCTTTCAGAAGCTCGGAACAAACTTCCCCAGAAGTTAGGAAAACTTGAAGGCTTCTCAAGTTCGAGCATTGAAGTTACTCACAAATTCTGGACTTACTCAGAGTTTCGTGCATTTTTTCAGGTCAAAGGTGACATCAACCAGTTTTGAAGAGCTTTATGAATTTTCAGAAAAGAGCAACCAGAGGAAGACAAGCACTTCTCATAAATTCAGGAATAAACTATCTCCAGGGATTCTGGAAATAGGCTTCCTTGGTACGATTTTTTCAAAGATGCGGAGAACACGAGAGTCACAACGGAATTTTTCATAGTCTAGATGGGGCTTATTAGAAGTTTAGAAGTTATTAAGTTCAGAGGAAGTTTGCAGATGTTTGAGAGAAGACAGATTTGCATTCACTAGTATGAATTTCCAGAGAAATCAGGAAGTTACTCTAGCCATGAAACTTTCAGGAACTGGCAAAATTTTTAAGAGATCGGGAGAGAGCTTCCGTAGTGAATTCAGAGACGAACCGATGAGCAATGAAAGATCTGATGCTCCAGGCCATGCTAAGTATGGTAGGCATAAATTATCCAAAGGCCGTTCGCATCGTTCCTATGGCCTTGGGATTCTGACACAGATTACAATTTAGCAGTGAAATCTCACCTCGTTTGAACAACAAAACAATTGTAATTTGTGTTCATATCCTAGCTCATAGAACGATGCAGACAGTTTGATAATGGTGTTTACCATATTTTAGTATGGTTTGAGCATATACCAGATTTTTCTATTGCTTCATCAGTTCGTCTCTTGAATTTCACGGAAGCTCTCTCCTGATCTGCTTAAAAGCTCTTCAAATTCTGGAAAGTTTCCTCCATGAACTTCTTGACCTTAACTCTGATTTTTCTTGGAAATTCATATCTAACAAC
>JASCZW010004392.1:0-47817 GCA_034211315.2 Aedes japonicus
AAAGATTTTGAAGGTCCATAGAAAACACGTGACAGGGGGGATGGGGTTATGAAAAGTCCCTTTTTGTATGACGTAAATAATGAACGTTCCCTTTGGTACTTAATTTTATCGATCCATATATATTGAAGAATATGAATCCGTATATTCACCTTAACACTAGACATAAATAATTTTACCAGACTCTGATGCAGGTTCATGTTGCCTAGGCATCTTTCGAATATTTCTACATCTGGTCTCCAAATCAAACATTCATATTTGAAGTTAAGAGAAATCATATTTTTTTTGAATTATTGTATCGACAAGGCGAAATTTCTTTCAAAAACTTTATAATTTCGAGAACTTTTTCGAAAAAAGATAACAAAGTCATAGAATAAAGAGAGAAGAAGAAAAATTAATCTTGTAACCACACTAGGACAAAGATTTACTAATGGCAGGGTAATAAAACATCAATAAAAATGGTAAAAAATAGCAATAAAAATATGTGAAATTTCCACCAAATTATTAAACACAAAGTGCAAACGAAAAATAACAATTTGCACTTGAAAACTCAAAATAGCAATAAAAATTGATTATTCGCTTGCAATAATTCAAAATTGACCGGGTTAAACTTAAAAAACCAATGGAATTAGTATAAACGCACAATAGGCTGATAGTTTTCCGTCATAATAATAAGTTCTAGCGGTAAACATCTGACAAAAGTCTTCAAACACTTCAACTCTTTCCACAAAATCGCAATAAAAATCAAAATATTAGAAAAAATTAAAAGATTTTTATTTTGGTTTCAATTGGAAAGATTTGAAAATTTGAAGACTTTTATCACATGTTTACCGCTAGAACTTTATTATTATGACGGAAAACTATCAGCCTATTATTGCATTTATATTAATTCCATTGGTTTTTTTGAAAGTTTAACCGGTCAGTTTTGAATTATTGCAAGCGAATAATCAATTTTTTATTGCTATTTTGAGTTTTTCAAGTGCAAATTGTTATTTTTTCGTTTGCACTGTGTTAAATAATTTAGTGGCAATTTTGTGAATTTTCAATGCTCAATGTTCATTAATTAGTGCCAGTATATATTTTAGTCATTTACTAATGCTGCGGAAATTACCAAAATTTGATCAATAGCAAGCATCCTGTTATTCCAACGTTCCAGCATGCATATTAGAAGCTTATCCGAGAGAATCAAAAAAATTTAACGAAGAACACCCATCGTCATGGATAACGAAGAAACGATAGCTCTTTAGATCGAATGGCATCCATTGGTTCCAACCGGCAGTTTTTGTTCTTGAATGTAGGATAAGACATTTTGACATTGAACGTTTCTAGAAGATCTGCTATCAAAACCCCGATCTGCTAGAATGATATCTCCTTCTCGCAAAGAATCTAACAATCCTGATAATTTTAAAATCTTTTTATCCGAAATTTCACCTCCAAAACAGGGGGACACGAAGATGTGCTAATGTCTATGATTTATAAAAAGGAATACACATCCGCTTTTGCTGCCATGGCTTTTAGATCACTGATCAAGAAGACTTGCAAGGAGTTTAAGTCAAAATATTTATTAAAAATATGTGTCAACCTTGTACACCTCTGCCGATAACGTGTTTGAACCAAGGTTGGAACTTGTTTCATCCTGCAATACCCGAACTTATTGATCAGTGTGAACCTCTAAACATTGGACTCGGAAAAAATGCGACACTTTGTTTTGGGTGTAACTTTTTATCGCGTGGGTAATAATTAATGAAATTTTGGGTAGTACTAGTTTAGAGTGCTATTTTTTTTTTACTTATTTATTTTCCGTCGGCCTATTCCCTCACATGGTGACAATCACTGACGCCAGGGAGACGACTCCACCACCTGGACCCTACCTAACGACTCATGACTATGAGCCGGGACCAACGGCTTTACTTCCTTCCGAAGGAAGACGTGACCAAGATTTTTTCGCCTCAGAAAAACCACCGACGTCGACTGGGATTGAACCCAGACCCACTGAGGTGCTAAGTAGCAGTCACGCTTACCACTACACCACCGACGCCGGCCTAGTTTAGAGTGCTATGTTTATGTGTGCAAAATTTTATCGCCCGTATCTTAAACGTCATTAAGCTTGATAAACAGCCTGCTGCCGTTTGACAGAACAGTTTTGAAAGGGAATCAAAAATTTCAGCTGTTATCCATACACGCTCGTTTAAAGTAGGTCCTTTAAATAGAGTAACTTTCACTCAGTTTTGTATTTCCACGCCAAATGTCAAAAACTGAGTGAATTGAAATAAGGAAACTGAGCATAAGCTTCTTTAATTGTAAAAGCGCTATACTTATGAAAGTAAAGATTGACTCGAAAAAATGCGACACTTTGTTTTGGGTGTAATCGCGTAAGTAAAAGCTAATGAAATTTTGAGTAATACTAGTTAAGAGTGTTATGTTTATGTGTGCAAAATTTTATCGCGATCTGTCAAGTAGTTTTCAAGATGCATTCTGAAACAAGAAGAGCTACGCCAGCAAATCTTGGCGGCGGTGATCGATAATCCTGGTCAGTTGCATAGATGGATCGGCAAAAGGCTTGGAATCCACCATTCCACCGTGTTCCGCATTGTGAAGATGTTCCAGGAGACCTAGACCATCGAGCGGAATACCCAGAGAAGGCGCGGAAGATAAGGCAATACTTTAAGAATAACCCGAATCTTTCCACCCGAGACGTGGCCAAAAAGGTCAATTCGTCGAAGTGATTCGTCCATCAGACAATGAAGCGGGCTGGGCTACGTATTTTTAAGGTGAGGAAGCGCCAAACGGGTCTGACAAGCAAAACACGGTAGCAAAATTTCTTGCGCGGAAGCTGTACCGTGAGTGGCTGGTCAAGCCAGGCTGTCTCATCATGGACGACGAGACATATATCAAGGCGGACACCAAACAAATCCCCGGCCTCGAGTTTTTTGTCGGTACGCTCCATCATGGAGGTTCCGGAAAAGTTCCGGAAGAGAAAGATGGACAACATGTGAAGAAGTACATGTTGTGGCAGGCGATCTGAGAGTTCGGACGGTACAGCAAGCCGTTCGTTATAACCGTCACCATAAACAGGCAGATTTATCGCTTGCTGCCCTTCCCTCTGCGCTCACCGTGGTCCCACGCTGTTCTGGCTGATCTCGCTTCGTGCCATTACGCCAAGTCTGTCATGCATTGGTACGAAGCAAAAAGCGTTAATGTGGTCCCGAATGAGGCGAACCCGCCAAGTACACCAGAACTTCGTCCGATCGAAAAGTTTTGGGCGATAGTGAAGAAGAAGATGAAGAAAAGTGGAAAAACATTCAAAACCGATGATGCTGTGAAGAAAAACTGGGAGAAATTGTGTAAGGAAGATGGACAAAAGCCTCGCCCAAGATCTCATCAGCATTGTTAATAGAAAATGTACGAGCATTCCAGCTTGGAGGAGGAAAGTCCATAAATAAATTATGCCAAACATAGCTTATCTATAGTTATTTAATAAAAATGCATTTTTGGTGATAATTTCTATGAGCCTCATTTTTTTCCAGTCCAGTCTTTATCTCGTACGAGCTACTAAAGAAAACATACACACTAACGTTTAACACACAACAAGCCAATATTGATACCCGATCCAATTTGGAACTGTATAAAAAACGAATTCACTATCTGATTTCACCTGTCATCTTCTCCTAGTGTGTGTGCAGCGATTGTCTTTCCTCCTTTTTTATATATACTATACGTTTGATTCCAGTGATCGTGAGATCGTACGTGGAGATCTGAGTATGGTACATCTCACTCTATCATCTCTTTCAAATGTGCTTAGCTATTAAACACACACATTGTTTATATATAAACACTGCCCTGTCAGATGAATTACACGTCAATACTTCAAAAGTCGAGGAAACCACGGAAAAACATATTTTTGTGTGCGATACTGTAACATAACCCGAAATTTCTCACAGTTTAGTAAACTTTTCACAGGAAATAAAAATCATAGGTAAATAGTTTAAATGTACTACTTTTTTGTTTGATCAAACCCCACATATGGAGTGACAATAATCCCCGCATGATAACATTACCGATATCATTTGGATAAGCGCACTACTGTAACACACTTGTAGGTAAAATTTCCCAACCTGGCACGTATCTAGTAGTATTTGAAAATATTTTTTTTGTTATATGGGTATAAGCAGATAGATGTCACCATTGGTCATCTTTTTGTTCATTCGTAAAAATAAAAATTTTAGACGTTGATTCGTAATTCATTTCATGCACTCGGGACAAAGTGAGCGTAAAAATTAACATTATCAAACGGCTCGTTAGGAAATACCACTTACATAAGAAAACTATATACATCCACGTGGTGAATGTATCTGAAGACAGTAACCAGTCGAAAGTGAAACTGATAACTTTTATCTTATTTGTCTTCGGTAAAGCTACTCGGTCGACCATTTGTAATTAGGTTATGTTAATTATTACAAGCGCTACTCGTTTAATGTGGAATAAGTGACCAAAAATGGATCGCCAATCTACAAAGACGTTCTGAAATTAGCTACTGGAGCCACAGAACACTGCAAGGGTATTTGAATTGACAGTTTAAGGCGTAACCGTAAAAGAAACTGCAAGAGTTGTGGCTGTTTGTCTGGGTTGAAATATTCACATGTGTTGACTTACGTATACTTATTTATATTCATTTATTTAGCTTGACATATTGCCATTCAGCAATTTGCATTTGAATATTTACAAATTTACCTATGCTCATGTGAATGAATAAGTGTAAATATACAGTCACCGCCAGAAAAAGTGCCCACCTACTCCAGTTTGTCGTTTTGTGCAGCAAACAGTAAAATAAGTGAAGGATTCTAAGTTTTGTTGTTTTGATGGCATATTTTTTATGTTCTTTTCTTTGTCTGGTCCATAAAAAACACTTGTCATGCAAATTCATTTTTTCTTCAAGAAAAATCAAACTATAGTTGAAATTATGCATGTCAAAATAAAGTGCCCACTTCTTATTTTCTTAAAAAAAACAAGTTGTAGATCCAGTCTGTTGAGTGATCAGTAGTTGATGTTTCCTCCCTGGCCTTCAACAGTTTTTGCAAACGTTTCGGCTACTCTCCACCAGATTCTTCAGGTGTTGTGGGTCAAGATCTTCCCAGGCGTTCTTAAAAGCTTGAAAATAGTTATGTTCGTTGGTAATTCCTGTCTTATCAACTCGTGAATCCAAGATGGCCCACAGATTCTCTATTGGGTTCAGATCTGGACTCTGTGGGGGCCATTCCATAGGTTTAATACGGCAGGAACGGAAGAATGCCTTTGACTTCTTCGCGGTATGTTTTGGGTTATTATCTCGCTGGAACACAAATTTGTTTTTCAGCCCAGTTTTAACCAACAAAACCTCCAAATTCTCACGCAATACGTCGATTTAACTGTGTCCTGGATATGTCGATCATGAAGCGCGTCTCCAGGTCTACGCCATACATGATGAGCTCGTTTTTTGCTGTTGAACAACTCGAATTTGGACTCATCAGTCCACAAAACAGTCTTCCATTATTCTAAAGGTTTATCAGCATGTTCCCAAGTAAATTTAAGTCATTTCGCTTTGTTGACTAATAAAAGGCAACTTCTTACAAAACCTGCTCTTCATACCGTGTTCAGCGATCTTTCTGCGTAGAGTACTGTCCGAGATCGGTTGTTGAATCATTTCTTGGATCTCCCTGAGGGTTACCTTCGGATTTTTCTTAATTTCTCGAATGATTCTCGCATCTCTTCGGGAATCTGTTCTAAGTTTCCTTCCCCTTCCTGGGCTACTAAACCATAGGTTTTGTACTTTGCGAAAAGGTTGGTAACCGCTGCTTTGCTGTATCCATACTTCTCACCAATCTTGCGATGCAATTCACCTTTCTCGATGTCACGAATAACACATTTTCGGATCTGCAAGGGAATAGTTTTGCTTGCCACCGTATTATCCATGGTTATTTAGATAACTCGCACTGAATCTTTCAGACCGACAACTGAAATCCATAAGAAGATCGACAAACATTTGGAAACGTCAAAAAAAATTGAATACTAGGGGCGTTTGGATGTTAAAATTACGTACACATAATATTAATATATTAATATATTTTCAATTATTATTAGCATATTTTCAATTGGGCACTTTATTATGACACACCAAATTTACACCACGTATCCCAGGTAACAATTTAAGTTCTATTCCAGCCGTATAGCACTCCTTCCGGCTTTGATAATGAAACTACATTCAAAACTGTTTTGTCCACCAACACCTCCTCTATGCATCTATAAAGCCGAAATGTGTACAAAGTGGCCCGCTCTATAGACAGTTGTGAAAACAAATTCATAAAACCTTTACAAGACCATAAAGATTTTGAAAATTTTCTAGTGAAAGATGTTACGATCACTTGAGAACCATCATAAAACCTATTGGCTGCCATCAAAACCAGCATACCAACACAGCTGTCAAACTGCACGGCGATATCGTGGTTGGTTTTTGTTGTTCTGCTTTGTTCGATTCTCTGCTCTTCTGATTCATTCAACAGTAAATAATGGCTGAGAAAAAAGTTCTAGTGTTGAGGGAAATTATCTTTGCGCATTGATTTTATGGTGAATGTTGGCACGATAAGAGCTGAAAATTAATGCGCCTCGAAAATTATGCGAGTTTACAACAACAAAAACAAAATTGAAAGAAATATATTCGGTAACTTAATCATGAAACTCCTGAAAATTGATGGAATTTAATAAGGTTATCAAAACGAATACCGAAGTTTATCGCAGATCTAAAGTTCAATTGTATTACATCTAAAATTTGGTGAATTTATTTTTCCACATTTCAATTATTTCATATATTCCAATATGGCGATTGCAAGAAATCACAGTTTTTGCCAAAAAGCCAATTTATCTTAGCAATGACTACTATAAAACTATCTGGTCGCTTGGTAGCTTTCCTCAATGCCAATTAGCCGTTCAATGCATTTACTGGTGGCAAAATGGTTTTAAAATGCTTTTTCAACTGATCATAATAAGATAATACGAATGAGACCTACAATGGCATTTCAAAATAGCATTTTCTGAGTTGATAAAGTCAAAATAAAACCTTTGATAGGAGTAAAAGGAATTTTAGAAGTCAAGGTTTTAATATCGTTGTAAAGAAGCTGTGTACGTTCTTAAAAACCTGACTAAAATTTGAAACCTATTGGCATATCTTGCTGCCATAATAAAACCGAATTGATTTCTAGTGGCTTTCATAAAACTTTAATAAAACTTAATAAAGCTGCAAAAATGCACACGCATCTTTAAAATAATAATATGATCATGCTAAGAAAAATATATGAATACGATATCATGAGATTTTTAATGACTTCAGAGATGAAGCGTGTTCATGAGAAAAGTGGGTACTTTATTTTGGCGGTGACTGTATTTGTTTGATATTTCGCACGCAGGTTCAAAATGCATGGTCTTTCTTCCGAGCAAAGGTTACAATGCGACCTGGCGTTGCACTGGATTTCCTTCCTTCAACTATTTTTAAATGCTTTTTATGAACTAAACTCAGCCCTTAGTGGTTTAAAGGCGAGAAGAGGGTGTAATAAATAAAAGATAAATCAAGCAAGTCGTTTTTCAATAACCCATAGAAAATAAAACCATCTCACCTGGCATTGCGGCAGCTCGACGTGCTCCTCCGGTCGTGGCGCCTTCCAGCCGAGCAGCGGTGGTATGCAAACCAGCGCCGACATGATCCACACGGCGGCGATCATAAATGCAGCCCGGGCCGGGGTCCTCGATTTGAGATACTCGATCGCCTTCGTAATGCTCCAGTATCGATCCAACGAGATCAGACACAGGTTCATGATGGACGAAGTGCACAGCAGGACGTCCATGGCCGAATGGATGTCGCACCACCAGTTTCCGAAGATCCAGTAGCCCATCAGTTCGTTGGCCAGCGAAAAGGGCATGATCACTAGCCCTAGGAAGAAGTCCGCTACTGCCAGCGAAGCTATGAACCAATTCTGGATGTTTTTGAGCGCCTTCTCAGTGGCAATCGCTATGATCACCAACATGTTACCCACTACGATGACTATCATTAGTATTGTCACGATAATTGAAGCGAAGATTATGTGCGGCAGTGTATATCCGCTCGGGTAGCCTTGTAGGATAGTCCGATTGTCACCCGTGGCCAAAACTCCACCCAGCGTATCGTTCAGAGCGTTCGTAGCCGACCCATGGACGAGTCCCGTCAGCGAAGAGTTCCCACCGACGATGGCCAGGAAATCCTCTTGCGAGATGTTGCCGGCCGCTACAAGCGGGTAATCCATTATAACGTTAGTTCTTTGCTTTTCAAACTGCTAACCTAGAGTGGCTGTCGTAATTCCTTGCCTAATTGTCTGTCAAAGCATCGGCTGTCTCAAAGGCGGTGGTGTAATTGGCTGGTCCCACATGGTGTTATGTTCCGTCGAGTTTTTGTTTTGTTTCTCGCACTTGTGTCAAGTATCAGTTTCCCTTGTCAAACGAAGTTCTACATAAAGACACGATTACGCTAGAATGCTTCTACTTGCGATTTGAAAACGGACACCGATATCCGAGAGATATCCTTTAGGTTAGAGATTCTTACTTAAACACCACTTCTGTACATTAAAGCAAACATTCCTCCTCTTGAATTCAAATCAACAGCCAGCTTCTGGTGCGTTCACGTATATGATTATTGTTAAGTAGATCTATGTATCCATACTATATTGGTGATTAGTGGTTTGATTTTCTCCTTTAATTTTATACGTAGTTGCTACTATTTCATACCTAAGAGCAACATATTTTTTAAAATACCCGTTTTACTCCGAAATTCCGATTTTCCGGCTGAAATTTTAGCTCCTCTCGGTTTCCCAGGGAATCGGCTTGTAAAAATTTGCGATGTCAAACAGCAAAAAACACACACACTTTTTTGGATTTTTTACTTCCTTTTTAAATGCACACCAACTAACGAACGAAAACACTGAAGAGAACGTAAATTCACACAAACACAGAGATGATTAAATCGTCGGACTGCCGTACGACACTGTTCTGGATTATTTCTTCTACGCTACTGTGGCCGAGGCCTGGCTACAAAGACTAGTTGCTGCTGGAGTTGCCACTTGATAGTGGCCCATGGTGGCCACTTTTTTCTTTCGTCTTCGACGCTTCTTCCGGCGCACGGCCGACCTAGCGTTGAGCGTAGTGGTCCGGATGGTTGTGCCCGACAATGGAACTAGTCGCAGACGATGGTGGCGAGCGATGCTCGATGGATGTTTGATGATCCCGGTGGGGATTCTCGGCTGGCGCACAATGGCAACAGCCGACACGGCCAACCGGTGCAGTCTGCTGCAGGGCTAGACGTGGTGGGTGGTGGTGCCGGGGTTTGTGGTGGTTGCCACGTGCCGCGAGGGAAACTATCCGCTCTGAGCGATGCGAAGGCGTTGTGGAAGATGTGGGCGATCTGCAATGGAAATAGAACGGAGAAAAAGGGTCATTAGATTCAAATGAAAGCTCCGGGTCAGTTTTACGGTATTTTGAAAGGTATGAAGAATATTTGTCCGTGCAGAATTTAAATATTGTTTCACAGATTTGTTGCAGATTTATTTGGGGTAAACATAGCTTTAGCTGAGGTGGCATCGAAAGCAGCTGCCATATCAGCTTAAGATCCATGTTCATCACTGTTTTATTCGGATCACAGTTTTCATTTATTCAAACATTTTACAACAAAAGTACTACTCAGCCATTCCATAATATACCGATAAAGGGGGTCTCAGAATTTCATGAAAATCGGTAGTTTTATTCCATATCACAAAAAATTACACTCAAAAAAATCGACACGTTGTTTTCACGTGAAAATTCACGTAACTTCCACCTGAACACGTAACCAAATCTTCTCAGTAAAATCAGGTAAATATTACGTGCCAGTGAATTTTACGTGAAAAATCACGTAACATTTATGTGATTTTCACGTACAATGTGAATTTACGTGGATATCACGTAGCTCTTTATTACTGGTGTTTATTACTGATTTTGGCAGTGGACGGAAATTACGTGCGTTTAACGTGGAAACAACCTTTTGATGTTTTTGAGTGTAGGCATGTATTTTTTTTATTTTTGCCTTAGGGTGACCATTTCCATGTTAGGGCGGTTGCAAAAATCGATTTTTTTTAGTTTCTTAGTAAATGACTTTTTTTTTCAAGAAATTATAACTTTTGAATCACGGAACCGTTCTAAATACAAAACATTAACTGAAAGATAATTGAACATGCACTAAAAAAAACAAAATGGCATTGAAAAGTTGGAATTTTGTGTTTTAAAACATTGATTGTATTTAAATTTTGCGACTTTCATGGTGTCTGCCTAGAGCGCACTATACGATTTTATATTTTTTCATGACAATTTAGACTGTTCTACACAATATTTCAAAAACTTGAAGGAGGATGTGGTTTTGGTTTTTGAGATATATATTTTTGAATATATCAAGTGTTGGATTTTTGCACCATACCCATATGCGACTAAACACATATGGCGAAAAGCTATAATTCATCGGAGTTTGTGGTCGACATTCAATATTTAAATCCAAAAAAGACAACTTTCACAACGATTTGGCAAGCTGTGACGAAATCCTTGAAGCGGTAATGTTGAAATCAAATTCGTCGGGTACTACGTTAAACCGACGCACAGTGGGAAAAAAGTGCCCGAAACGCGAAAGAATTCAGTATCTCAGCTCGGAGTGGAACGATTTCTGAAAAAGTTATCTTAACTTGAAGAAAAATTTCCAAGAAATCGAATGAATGTGATTTCATTGGCCGCAAGGAACTGCTTGGGGAGCAAATGAGCTTATTTTACACTGGTTCCCTTAACATTTCCTTGTTGTTCAGAAATTTCTTTGCTCGGTGTGACTCAAGGTCAACAAAATGATGTAAATCCTATGTTTAATTTTTAGGAGAACCGATTAAAATTGAATTTGTTCACCGCACGGCTCTGTAAATGAAGATATAGCTGATTTTACCCAAATTTCCCTAATATTTTTGTGTGATTCAGAAATTTATTTGTTCGGTGTGTTTTTACAGCGACAAGAAAATGCTAGTCCTATATAAAATTTTCTGGCCAATCGATTGAAGTTAATTTCATTAACCGCACGGCTCTGTAAATGAAGATATGGCTGATTTTACCCTGATTCCCCTAACATTTTTTTTCAGAAATTTTTTGCTCGGTGTTTTTCTAAAGCAACAAAATCAGGTAAGTCCCATGTAAATTTCCTCGAGACTTGATTGGAGTTAGTTTCACGACTCTGTAAATGAAGATATGACACATTTAACCCTGATTCCCCTAATATGTTTTTTTGTAATTCAGGCATTTCTTTGGTCGGTGTGACTAAAGATCAACAAAGTAAGGCTAGTGCTAGGTCAAATTTTCTGTAAAATCGATTGGAGCTAGTTTTGTTCACCGCACAGCTCTATGTACGAAGATTTACCCTGATTTTCCTAATATTGTTTGATAATTTACCTTGATTCCCCTAATATTGTTATGTTATTCAGAAATTGCTTTGCTCTGTGTGACTCAAGATCGACAAAACTAGTCCTATGTTAAATTTTCTGGACAATCCGTTGGTGTTGGTTTCGTTCACCGCATGGCTTTTAGAATGAAGCTATGGCACATATTACCCTGATTCTCTCAATATTTTCGAAATATTGAAAACAATCATTATTAGTAAACATGGCACCGCGCAAACGTCATCTAATTAATTCGTGAAAATGCTGTCTTCTGCCTACTTTATACTGTTCAGGTGCTTACAGCTAACGGCAAGAATGAATGCAATGAACTTAGGGAAAATTTTAGGAGGATTGGTGTAAAATCGACCATATCTTCGTTCACAGAGCTGTGCGGTGAACGAAACAGATTTCAATCGATTTTGCAGCTAATTTTACAAAGGATTAGCCTAAATTTGTTGATCTTGAGTAGCTCTGACCAAAGAAATTTATGATAAACACAAAACTATTAGGGGAATCAGGGTAAAATCAGCCATATATACGTTCACAGAGCCGTGCGGTAAATGAAACCAATTGCAATCGATTTCTCAGAAAATTTTACAAAGATCTAGCATTATTTTGTTGATCTGGAGTCACACCGAGCAAAGAAAATTGAGAAAAACATGAAAATATTAGAGGAATCAGGGTAAAATCAGCCTTATCTTCATTCAGAGTTCCGTGCAGTGATCGAAACCTACTTCAATCAATTTTCCTGAAAATTTTACATAGGACATTTTGTTGATCTTGAGTCACACCGAGCCAAGATATTTCGGAACAACAAGGAAATGTTAAGGGAACCAGGGTAAAATGAGCTCATTTGCTCCCCGTGCGGCCAATGGAATTACGTCCATTCGATTTCTTAGAAATTTTCCTTTGAGTAAAGGTATCATTTACAGAAATCGTTCCACTTGATGAGATGAGCTGAGATATAGAATTCTTTCGCGTGTCGGGCACTTTTTTCCCACTGTGTGATGGATTATGGCGACAATGGAACTATTTGCAGCATGATTAGTTGCTTGTTATTTTTCGTGAAGCAACGCTCTTGGTCGAAGGGTTCGAGCAGGAGCATATAGACTGATTCTCGATAGCAAATCAGGGACATCGTGTTCAGATGAGAAAGCTTGGCAACGAATAAAGATTGCGCAACACTCCTTCGTTTAGCCAGAGTATCCATCCAGGTGTGAGCAAGCAAATTTAACGGATCACTCCATGGAAGGGGGCGCAAAGCATAGCTTACGAATCTGCGTTGGACAGCTTCAAATCGCGCTCTCCATACAGCCTTGTTGGGGTTCCATACAGCAGATGCAACCCCAAGAGAAGAGCGTACCAGCGAGTAGTAAAGAGCTTCAAAACACAGCGGATCACGAAACTCATTGGAGATTTTGAACATGAACCCAACCTGGCGATTGGCTTTTTCAATGGTACCTGAGAAGTGGGGAGTAAAGGTTAGCTTTTTGTCCATCACAACTCCGAGGTCTTTAACATGATCAACCCGTTCAGTGAAGATCCAGCAATAGTATAATCAAACTGGATAGCGTAATTCGTTTGACCAATACTTATTACACTACATTTCGAGACGCTCAGAACCATCATATTTTGCACGCACCAATTACTGAACATTTCAAGAAGTTTCTGTAATTCATAGAAGTCTGCTAGGCTTCGAAAAACTAGATCAATTTTAAGGTCATCTGCAAACAACAACAGAAAACCTCCATTAAGCAATATGCGCAATAAGCGAGAACAGCAATGGTCCCAGGGTGCTTCTTTGGGGAACTCCGGAATGGTTCGAAAAATAGTCCGATGAATTGTTTCCAATACTGGACAGATGCTTGACGTTGCACAAGGTAAAATCGAAGCCAGGTGCAGAAAGCAATGAAATTGTCGCCGAAAAGTTGAACTAAGTTGATCTCCTTGAATACATAAACATCACATTCGCCATCGTGCGCAGCAAGATATACATCGTCCAATTTGGTCGAAAGTCCTCTAGTATTTTGGTAATGCTCACGTAGATTATTAGTGGGAGCGGTATCCATGACAGTACGGTTAGTTGATGTTGTGTCACGTGACGTAGCTCTAGGATGCAGAAACAAATCAGAAGCCGGGTTGGCGTGCTTAAGCTCATACTTGACTGAGATTTAAGTTTGGAAGACCCCATTACCACGCTCAACAACAGGACTATGATGGCAGAAATCGATAAGCTCGACTGTGTTGAGGGGCTCAAGGGCTTACATAAAGCGACAGGCAGTACGTTCTGGATTGACATGCTTTACGGCAAAAAGTTCATGGCATCGAGCTGTCATGTCATCGGGTGGATGTGCCGTGTTGGAATAGTCAATATTTTGAAATGTGAATCTAGAACGTTGGAACACATCAGGAGAGAAAACGTTTCTATAGCATGCGTACTTGCCTGAAATCAGTGGTTAGAAGCCTTCGTCACCATCTTCGACCTCAGGTCGACTGGGTCTAGAAGAATAGGAGCTTCCTTAATGCAGTAGGCAGTGCGTTCTGGTTCAGATGTGGATTTTACGCTGATGTTTCCGAGCTGTCCACAGGTTGATTTATACTGACGATTCGTCTTTCGTTTTTTGCGTGGTTTTCTAATCCTCGGAAACATACATTTTCTGGCCAAGATGAACTTGACAGCTCAACGTCCTTCAGCGCTATGTTCACTCCAACTTTGAGCGACACGAAGCTCAAACTGGTTGGATCTTTTCCTTTTAGGATCAGCTCAACTACATTTGATTTTGAATCCGTTTCCATGTTCGCAATTTCCGCTTCTGATGTACTGGGGTGAAATTCAGAAAGGTAGATCCACACTCATTCCTCCGCATCGTCCAGTTGTAAAACTTTCACCAGTGCACTATGGTCCAGAATACGAATTTACGAGGAAACATGCTCCCAGCGCCTAATCTTGAAACTTTACAGCAAAGTGATGTTCTACAACATGGTTTGTATTACTAAGACCCATTTTGTGATGTTGATTAATATTAGGGTGGTCCCCATTTTCATGGAATTACAAAAACTAACTTTTTCATTTGCAGAAATAGACGGTTACACTCTTACGCAAAGTTGTAGCGCAAAAAAATTTCATGGAATTTTCATATATAAATTTTTATTTAGCTTCAAAATTGGTCGATATAGAGCAATTTTCCCTCATCAACTTAGGGTGTACCATAAAAAATGTTTTTTTTGCTCTAGCTTTTTTATTTCAATTTCCTTTGTAAAGTTGTGTTCCGACGAGTTGTAGAGCTATCAAAGGCGCGTAGTTTGATTTATTAATTTTTGAGCTAGCTTCAACTAATCAATAGTTTTTGAAGTTTTTCTCCTAAAACCATCCCAGATTCAAATGTAATTTTATCAAGATACAGAAATAACGTATCCTTAGTTTTCACATATGTTAAACAATATAATTTTTTATTTGAAATGACGTCTTTATTTTTTTTTGTGTTTGCCCCAATCATAGAAATCAACATTTAAAAATGGCGTATTTTTTTTAGAAAAACTCCAATAACTATTGATTGGTTGAAACGGCAAAATTTGTATTCCGAAGTACGCGTCTTTAAAAGATATAAAATTCGTCTGAACACAACTTTACGGCGGGAATTGAAATAAAAAAGTTAGGGTAGAAAAACATTTTTTTTTCGGGTAGACCCTAAGTTGATGAGGGAAAATTGCTCTAAATCGGTAAATTTTGAAGCTACAAAAAAATTTATATATGAAAATTTCATGAAATTTTCTGCGCTACAACTTTGCGCAAGAGTGTAAACGTCTATTTCTGGAAATGAAAAAGTTAGTTTTTGTAATTCCATGAAAATGGGGACCACCCTAATATTAATCAACATCACAAAATGGGTCTTAGTAATACAAACCATGTTGTAGAACATCACTTTGCTGTAAAGTTTCAAATTTAGGCGCTGGGAGCATGTTTCCTCGTAAATTCGTATTCTGGACCATAGTGCAGTGGACAAGTTGGCTTAGTACCACGAATTGTGGGAATTTTGACGGTAGAATCATCATCACGTTTTCTCTTCGGTATTTTAACATCGTCCATCCAATTAGCATTTTTCCATGCTGGCTTGGCCATTGGTGTCAAAGGTTTGGCGTCAACTTAGACTGAAAGTGCGTTGACTGCATCACTCAGCATGACGATGTCATTTTTTAGCTGATCATTGATCACTGGAGAACAGATTAGCGCAGTCATCACACATCCAAAATACATTACGCGCGTTTTCTAGTAACGGTTGATCCACTTGGGCACAAATCGTATGGAATGTGCATCCAAAGTAAACGCGGCAAGAAATACGATCAGAATCTTGAACATCTGTCTGACAACGAGTGCATGCCATTCGGAGTGGGGAGTTGAAATAGGCGAACGCCAAAATGTATGCAGAATTGATACCAAGCAAAGCGTAGTTAGACTTTTTGCTCACAGAGGACAAGAAAAAAACGCGATGGGCTGTTGTCTGTATGTATGCAATTTTAAGTGGAGGATTGAAACAGTTCTCAAAATCACAAATTATGCACAACATATAAACATTAACACATCCGCACGAAAAACAAAGATTTGGCAATAAAAACACACAAGTATCAATGGGGTCCACTTGTCAACATGATGAACATCCATCAGAAAAAAAGTGAATTTTTTTAAGGCCCGATAATTTACTTTTGATGAAGTTTACTCAAATAACTACGAGTGAACGAACTGCAACCTTGTTGTGCTTGGTAAACTCCGCGATTGCATGAATCTCTCAAATATTTCCCTTTTTGTTCAGCTATGAAATTATTTGGTAATAAGTCAGATATTTTCCAACAAAACCGTCCACGAATTCTTCAGTTTCCTATTTTACTTAATCCATAAAACAACGGTCGACTTGATGACCTAGTTTAAATTGTAAGGATTCCACATTTCCATCGATGTGGACATAAACATTTCTGATCCCAACGCCTGTGTACCTGGGAAATTTTTATTCGTTTTGAACCAACAATGTTGTTGATTATTTAACATAATTACTGATAAAAGTTGAATTTTGTACTGTGTCATAAATTGAATTGGATAAATTTCCGTTGAGTTCAGTGGAATTACATAGAAGTGCTACAAAATTTCTTGCATTATTTAATACTAATAGGAAGGGTTTACGGCGCTTGAGAATTGGCAATGTAGTCGTGATGTACGAGTATAAATTCTATTTGATACTCTACCCACTCAGCGTCTCGTACGTTCCATTCTCCACCGCCCGACCCGCGCCAGTCGGGCGGGAGTAGGCTCAGATATCCCTAAACCTGCCTCACGCTGATCAGGCTCTGAACTCAGTGCCCCATGAAGGACCGTGTCAACCCTAACATGGCCTCCCTGCTCGCCTTCAAGCTTGTATAGATAACCATGGGATTACTATAACGACTACTCCACATGGATTCGGGGATGGAGAGTAATACTTCAGGAACGATCAAACACCAGGAGAAAGTGGCTCCGTTCGCTAGAGATGGCCTAGTGAGATCCTCACCACGTAGAAAGGTGAGATCCGACGACATGTCCAACATTTGCGGAAGAGCCACGGCATCAGGTGCCGCCAAGCTAGGTGTGGTCATGGATAGGCCAGAACTCATCCGAACCATGGAGTCATCAAGCAACAACATCGGAAGAGTTCGTCTCAGTGGAAGACTTTACCTCATCTACCATGGAGATAGGGACCTCCAAGTGGGCCAGGAAGTCTCCGGGCGAAACGGCACCTGGCGCTTCTAAGAAGCGGATAGTGTTTGAGGCCGTCACAGGTAAAAATAACCTACGTGAACGTAGCGGTGGGTTCACAGGGTACCTCCTCGTGACCTACTCCGGCAGGCTTCAAAGAGGCCCCGTCGCCAAGTTCAGTGCTATAGGCGGCGACGTCCAGCTCGAGAACAGTCTCAAGCATCGAAAGGGGCCCGAGCAACAGGCCCCAACTACTATAATAAGCACGGAGGAAGATGCCAGTGCAAAAAGGGGATAAGCGACGACCTCAGGCGAGGCATGGAGAGCCACTGGACTAAGGTCCAAAAATAAATCGAATAAAACTAGGAAAGAAGCGACAGATGCCCGGCAAGCGTAACCGTGGTGAAGCCCTCGTAGTCAAGACCGAGGCTTTGAAGTACTCCGAGGTCTTGAAAGCGAAGCGCGGGGACGCTAAACTGGCAGACCTGGGGCACCGATGTGTGGAGTATACGCCGTACCCGCACCGGCAAGATGATTCTGGAGCCTCAAAGACATCAGAGCTAAAGGGCCCAGCTTATAGAAACCTGGAAAAGCAGGCCTTAGGGGAGGGTGTGGAGGTACGCGCCCTCGTCTCACAGGGGGGCAATCCAGTGGATGAGCTCACCAAGGTAGACGAGATCTCCACCGCACTGAAGGAACAGTGCAAGGTCAAGGTTGCCGCTGCAGGCACACGGCTGCGGAAGGGTCCACTCGGAACCCAGGTACCAACAATTAGGGTAGAGGCAGCTGACACGGATATGGCGTTGAAAGTGGTGAAGGTGAAGGTGGGATAGTCCATATGCCCACTTAGCCAACATCAGCCACCGAATGCATGTTTCAGATGCCTAGAGAGCAAGCACATGTCCTGGGAGCACATGTCCATCCGAGCGTTCATCAGAGTTGCTGCAGGTAATCGTTGGGGGACTCTTTCCGAACCACGACCCGAGTCCATGGCCCCCCACCGCTGTAGATTTTTCCCATGACCAGCGCTCCAGTATCCCGGACATTAACGCTATAATAACGACGAAAGGGTGGACCGCTCCGCCGATCACCCGTGACCACGTGGGCATTGACAACGGCACAACGGGGGCCGGTGACGAGGTGACGGTGACGAACGAAGAACTCATCACGACAGCAAAGTCGCTTAAGATGAACAAAGCGCCGGGACCGGATGGTATTCCGAACCTGGCCATCAAGTTGGCTATCTTGCTGGATTCCAAAATGTTCAGGGTGGTGATGCAAAAGTGTCTGGACGAGGGCGTCTTCCCGGACGCCTGGAAAATTCAGACCCTTGTGTTGCTACCAGAGACAGGGAAGCCACCAAGAGATCCATCGGCGTATAGACCTATATGTCTGTTGGATACAGCGCGTAAGGTGCTCGAGAGGGTAATCCTCAACAGACTGACAAAATACACGGAGGGTATAGGCGGTCTGTCTAATAACCAGTTTGTCGTCCGCAAAGGGAAGTCGACAGTGAATGCTATCCTGTCCGTCACCAAGATCGCTGAGGTGGCAATCCAGCACAAGAGGCGAGGAGTACGATACTGTGCAGTGGTCACCCTTGACGTGAGAAACGCATTCAATAGCGCTAGTTGGGTGGCTTTTCGCCGACTCGCTCCAACACCTTCAGGTTTCTGGGTACCTGTGCAAGATTCTTGGCAGTTACTTTCAGAATCGCGTACTGGTATACAACATATAAGTAGGCCAGAAAGGTGTCCAGATCACCGCAGGCGTCCCACAAGTTTCGATCCTGGGTCCGGTGTTATGGAACACGATGTACGACGAGGTACTGCGGCTTGAGTTTCCAAGCGGGGTGAAGATAGTCGGGCTCGCAGACGACATCACCCTGGAGATATGTGGAGAGTCCATCGAAGAGGTCGAGCTAACGGCCTCACACTCCATTGGCATTGTGGAGAGATGGATGAGCTCCAGGCAATTGGAGCTAGCCCACCATAAGACTGAGGTCACGGAGGTGAATAATCGGAAATCGGAGCAACATGCGACGATCACTGCAGGTAACTGCACAATAGAATCGAAGAGGTTCTTGAGGTATCTTGGGGTCATGATCGACAATAAGCTGTCCTTTATCAGCCACTTCGATTACGCCTGCAAGAAAGCCTCTATGGCTATATCGGCATTATCCCGCATGATGTTGAATAGCTCGGCGGTGCAAGGAAGTAAGCGTAAATTCCTGGCCAGTGTCACCCTGTCCATACTTAGGTACGGCGGGCAGACATGGCTCACCGCCTTGAGTACCAAGAGCTACGTAAGTAAGCTAGAGAGTACGCACAGGTTTATGTGCCTAAGAGTGGTTAGTGCATACCGAACGGTATCACGCGACGCGATCTGCGTCCTAGCGGAGATGATGCCAATAGACATTGTCATAAAAGAGGACGTAGAGTGCTTCGAACAACGTGGAACAAGAGGTATTCGGAAGACCACTAGAGCCGCATCCATGGTTAAGTGGCAAAGGGAATGGAGCAACTCCACCAAAGGTCGGTTGACCCATCCAACAGTCCCGGAATTAACCGGGTGGGTCGGTAGGCGACACGGTGAAGTAAACTTCCACATTAAGCAGATATTGTCAGGCCATGGCTGTTTAAGACAATATCTGCACAAATATGGCATGCACAGTCCTCCGCATGCAGCGAGTGCGCAAATGTTGAGGAAACCGCGGGACATGTGTTCTTCGCATGTCCGCGCTTCGACGGCGTGAGATCCGGTATGATTGCCGTAAGCGGTCATGACACGCCTCCGGATAATTTAGTCCAGAGGATGTGCCAGAACCGGGACATATGGGACGCGGTATGCGTAGCAGCCTCCCAGATCGCCTTCGATCTTCAACAAAAATGGCGAAACGACCAAAGGCAGGTCTGAACAAGCACAGAAATGTGACTGCTGGCCACAGTGACCAACCTGAAAAAGGCAGCTTCAAACTCTGGGGTCTATGACGGCAAAGTTCATAGTTCTCAAGTTCACGAGGAAGCAGGTGGGTTCGGTCATTGGTTGTCTCGTCTATTTACAGCAGAAGAACTGTTTAAAGTGGCGTTAATACAAGTAAGCAAGTAATCATAAGAGTTGCCAAAGAACTCATGCCTATCTCGAGTTGGGCTTGTTTTCGTTTCAAGACACTTTGCTTTTTGCATTACTAATATTTTCCACGTGTACAGATCGCAACATATTGAGTGCAATCTTTTCAAATCAAACAAATTTCACTTCTTTGCTCACCAAACGAGGATGCAAACTAGCCGGCTTGTATAGTAACACTTTTTCCAAGTGAAACCCCATTTTTTCGGCAATGATCTGGGTCTAACCCTCTCATCCCATCTCGTTTGCCTTTCCCATGTCCAAATCCTTAAGTATCTCAAGTTTTCAGCGTCCATCAAACCGAAATTATCCGTGCCGAGATAGATTACCCTCATCTGCACATGTTTATACGACGAGAGGGAGGTTTAATGGCCCGTTTCAAGCACACTGTTGACTGAAGTGTTTCTTCCTCGTTTTTTTAAAACGTTTTTGGGTTATTTATACTTATCGACTTGGAAAAAAAAAGATTCAGCATCCCAATCATTGAACCGGTCGTTGAAAGGCGGTAGAAACTTGAAACTAATTGCTGTTTTCAAGTGATTCGATATCGTTGGAAAATTGGATGCAATTTATTATACTGTGGGTGAGTGTGTGTGTGCTGATAATTGGAACTTTGTGAGCAAGGAGGAACATTTCAGGTGATAGCCTCAATTAACATTGAGCATTCAACCTCTTCCTCAGGAGCACTTGTCCCAAGAGAACAACAAACAACATTAATCTTTTTTCTTCGATTGCTGAAATATATAATGCAAGGTTTTTTCCCCCACTGAATCATAACTTCTCACAAACGGAGAATCTCCCGGGATTGGAAACGCTTTTCCGCTCCGATCGAATCGAAAAGAACCCCATTCATTCATTGGCATGTAAACTAAGACCCGCTCGAAATAAACAGCCAATCAGTCAATCGAAATGCCAATATTTCGATGTCGGTAAATCAAGCGCACCCCCCTCCCCATTCAGTAAAGCCCACAAGAAAAAAAAACTGCAAGAACCACCAAGCAGCAAACAATATGATTTATGCGAACTGGAGGCATTCCATGCGGAAGATGTGAAAACATTTCATCTGAAAGATACACACAGCTCTTCCAGACTCACTCCCCACAAGATCCATTCAATTCTATTTACGCATTCTCGCCTCCTGCCGCTGTTCGGTCTCTTTATACTAAAAAGAACCCAGAGCCTGGCCCCCGGACGCGGTTTGACGCGGTCTTTGGTCGCGTAGATGAGAAGATTGGCTCGGACTTTTTATTTGTAAACAAAAGTCGCTCCTCCCGACCTTGCGAACCATTCATAGAAAAGTCAATACTAGGAACTTGCGGAATGAAATTTTATTCCAACCGGCGCGCGGCTTTTTCGGATGAAAAATGATGGAACACCGAGGGTTAGGAGGGTTTGTGATTATTTATTTTCACTGGTTGTGGTTTTGTAAATATTTTTATTGGACTGCGGTTAGCGCGTTGGTTCGGGGTGGGGCCAGAGAGTGAGAAATGAGTTTTTCCCTTCGTTTGGGAACGGTCGGTCCTTGAATTTGGTCGATTCTTGGGCCATACCGAATGGATCCGTGGCGTTTAGTTGAAGTGGTATGGCTGTTCGGCATCTTTTTTTCTGGTAATGGCACTGATTTCGATCTAAGTTATGCGAGATTGACAAGCTGGAATAACGTTCGTATTATTTGAAGCAGGGCCTCGGCTGGGAGCCGGGTGATAAAGTGGATCGCAATCTTGGTGGATTAATCGCGAGCGAATGATAAAGAATTTTCTCGAATTCAATCAAGATGTGATTTGCAAGCCAATTCGATTTCAGCGGCAATTCAATGATTAGAAGTTTTAGATGGAAATTTATGTAATGAGTGTTGCCCGAAGTCGTTACTGGATACGCGGAAAGTCCAGGAGCAGTGTCGCCGGATGAGAAAGAGCTGCATGAAGCCCGATGAGGACTACTGGAATAGCGTTAAAACGGCCATTAACATCGCAGAAGAAGGTGTCATAGTGTTTTTGGAAAATAGTCGGCGCCAGTGCACTATGGTCCAGATCACGAATTTACGAGGAAATATGCTCTCAGCGCCTAAACTTGAAACTTTATAGCAAAGTGATTTTCTACAACGTGGTTTGTAAAGGGTGATACGGTCAAAATTTGGTCAAGGGAAAACGCGTGTAAATCGGTGAAATCGTTTATTTAAAAAATCAAATTAGATTTCTTTTTCAAGTTCAATTAGTATAAAATTCAGGAAAAATATTCAGTTAGGCTTCCGCTTTTCCAAATCCGAATTGCCGGGCCTTACGCTTGACCCCTGCCATCAGATTTTGTACAGCCACCTTGTCCACCTTCTTCGCCGCAGAAAGCCAGTTTGCCTTGAACTGCTGCTCGTCCTTAGCAGTTTTTTTGGTCTTCTTTAGGTTCCGCTTGACAATAGCCCAGTATTTCTCAATTGGGCGGAGCTCTGGCGTGTTGGGAGGGTTCTTGTCCTTTGGAACCACCTGCACGTTGTCGGCGGCGTACCACTCCATGGCCTTTTTACCGTAATGGCAAGATGCCAAATCCGGCCAAAACAGTACGGAACAACCGTGTTTCTTCAGGAAAGGCAGCAGACGTTTATTCAAACACTCTTTCACGTAAATTTCTTGGTTGACAGTCCCGGAAGCTATGAAAATGCTGCTTTTCAAGCCACAGGTACAGATGGCTTGCCAAACCAGATATTTCTTTGCGAACTTTGACAGTTTCGTGTGCTTGAAAATATCTGCTACCTTTCCCTTCCTTTTGCCGTATAAAACTCCTGTCCCGGAAGCTGCTTGTAGTCGGCTTTGACGTAGGTTTCGTCGTCGATTACCACGCAGTCAAACTTCGTCAGCATCGTCGTGTACAGCCTCCGGGATCGCGCTTTGGCCGTCGTATTTTGTTTATCATCGCGATTTGGAGTCACTACCTTCTTGTAAGTCGATAGTCCGGCTCGTTTTTTGGCTCGATGCACGGTTGTAGACGACACACCCAGCTTATTTGCGGCATCTCGGAGAGATAGGTTAGGGTTTCGCTTGAAACTATCGGCAACTCTCTTTGTCGTTTCAGCGGCTTCCGGTTTTCGATTTCCCCCCGATCCAGACTTCCTGGCTGTCGACAAACGTTCCCCAAACACTTTAATTACATTTGTAACGGTTGATTTGGCAACTTTTAGCGATTTTGCCAACTTTGCGTGCGAGTAGCTCGGATTTTCGCGATGTGCGAGCAAAATTTTGATACGCTGCTCTTCTTGCTTGGACGGCATTTTGACAACTGAAGAGTGAATTCCAAAATCAAAATACGAGCAACATTCTACACACACACACCTTCAAAATGAGGGGTGTTCAGGTTTTTTAAATGCAAAATTGAAAGAAATACGTCAAGTTGATATTGACCAAATTTTGATCGTATCGCCCTTTATGTTGAGTTGTTTTCCGGCTCGCTGGCAAATATAGAATTTTTGTGAGTGTGTCTTCGTCAAATCGTTTACAACTTTGGTATCCACCATGGTGAAGCACATTTTTGTTGTAATCGAAACGTTACCAATTTTTGTCGGTACCAGTTTCTCAATTTCTGCATTGACCTTCGCAACGATATCGTTGGTAAGCTGCGCACTATCCTTTTCAAATATCAATTTGATCGACAGCCCGAAGAGGGATGATCGTTATTCCATATAACTTGCTTGGTGCCGTTTGTCTCCGTGAACAATCGTAGAGGAACCATCGAAACTGCGAATATATTAGAGTCATTGTTTTCCCGAAGTTCGCCATCCTCGATCTCATCCATGAAAATTTGTTGGTATCTATATAAAGAAATTGGTGTCATTTTTTATATGAGTATAAAAGTAATAAGGTTCCAAAAGAATTAAAATCGGTCAATAAAATCCAGAGTTATAATCATTTGAATTCGGTGAGTAACCAGGTACCCTGTCGATCACTTAAGGGGTAAAAAAAAAATGGAAATCCCCCCCTTCGGCCCCCCTTGCTACTATACGAAATGTTTTTATGCAAAAAGTTGCCTTCCAACTATTTTTAAGATGTCACTGAATTTCAGCTTCCTGGTTTAAAATAAACTATAAAAATTCGTAATGTAAAACATGAAAATGTACCCTGTCGATCACATAGGGGTTAATGCGTATACCTATAGTAGTTTAATAATTTTAAGATAAGATTGGTGGCTTTATTAACGAGACTTGCAGCCCGCGGCCAGTTCGCCTAGGAAAATAAATTAAAATAATTTCATAATATGTATCAGATTAACATACCGGATGGATAGCCAAGCCGTTTTGTTTCAACAATGGTGTTGTACGAGGGGTACAAATTAACTCCCTGCGCCTTTGTGGTCATCCGTATGTCCATGTATTGCGTCTTTCTGAAGTCATTCCGGCAGATGAACCCCAACGCTTTTTCCGGAGACATTAGGGCGGGCACTTCCTGACTGTCTGCAAAATTCGTTGTTGGATTTTTCGCAATTTCCTCTAATACCTTCCCAGCAATGCGATGGACTTCTGCTCTTGGACTTAATCCCGCTGCGAGCCCCAGCTCTTCGAAGCTGAACTCGGACTAAAGATTTCGCAGACGATTCAGCTGCGTTCTTTGGCCGCTTTCCGAGAAAAGCTTATTTTTGTATTGCCGCACAGTTATCGGAGAGTTAACAGGGAATGAGATTTTTTTCGCCAACCACTCGACATGTTGTTCCACAAACCGCGAAAAGTTGCGGGAACATTTACCCCAACGTTTGGAAAAGCACAGCTTCTCTACTTCTAGCCGCTTTTAAGCACTCGCGATACAGATGAGCGGATCTTTCTTAGATAAATGTTCAATAACATCTCTAACACGGATAAACAATTTTCGATCTCGAAGGTGAACGAAAATAGGAATCCTAATTGAATTGAGAATGTAGAATAAATAATATATTTAACCTTAGCGTTTTTATTTCAAGTTTCACCATCATTTTTTTGAAGGTTAAAAATTGGATTAAAAATTGACTGGGAGCAACTTTTCCCTCGTCAACTTAGGGTGTACCACAAAAAAAAGTTTTGCTATCCTAACATTTTTTTTTTCAATTTCCATCGGAAAATTGTGTTCAGACGAGTTGTAGAAATTTTAAAGGCGTATTTTGATTTATTAATTCTGCCGCTAGCTTTTACCAATCAATAGCTTTTGAAGTTTTTCTTCTAAAATCATCACAGATCTAAGTGTAATTTTCTCAAGATACAGAAATAACTTAACTCTAGTTTTCACATATGTTGAATAATATAAATTTTCCTTCCAAATGACGACTTCAGCTTTTTTTTTGTCTCAATCATAGAAATCAACATTTGAAAAGGGCGTATTTTTTTTAGAAAAAAATCAATAACTATTGATTGATTGAAATAAGCCACAAAGTTTGTATACCAAAGTACGCGACTTTAAAAGTTCTAACACTCGTCGCAATACAACTGTACGATGGGAATTGAAATAAAAAAGTTAGGGCAAAAAACCATTTTTTTATGGTACACCATAATGGTTGATGAGGGATAATTGCTCTAAATCGGTCAATTTTTAAGCTACTAAAAAAATTAGAAATGAAAATTCCATGAAATTTTGCGCTACAACAACTTGCGCTAAAGAATGTAAACGTCTATTTCAGCAAACAAAAAAGTTGTTTTCTGTATTTCCGTGAAAATGGGGACCACCCTAATTTAAGTCAACATAAAAAATTGGGCCTTAGTGATACAAACCATGTTGTAGAACATTACTTTGCTGTAAAGATTCAATTTTAGGCGCTACTACTGGGTACCCCAGTTCGAATTTAGTCAAGTTTGGTGAGGTTATTCTGAGGCAGAAATAGAAACAAAGACAGAAATTTCATCTTTTCCAGGATAAGAAGCTAATAAGAAGGGTTTGTTTTGATGCGCAACGTCTGAGATCACTCAAGTTTTTCTCGTCGTCTCTAACGTAGAGACCTCGGAGAGAAACACCGTGAAGCGTTGCAATACTGATCCCCACCAGTATGATTAATGGTAAGCGATGCGATACTGATTCACGGTGTTTCTCTCCGAGTGTCTCTACGTTGGAGACGACGAGAAAAAACTTTAGGGTGATCGTCAGTCGGTGCGAATCAAAACAAACCCAAAAAAGGAGAGTTCCTCCATGTGCGCATCAATAAACAGAGTGCACACAATAGATCGCTAGAATAACCATACAAGCCACAGTGGTACATGAGCGTCTTTCCATGCGTCAATTTTTGCCTGTTGAAGTGGCGGACTTGGTCCGTCCTACAACCTAGTGGGATGTTAGGCAAAAATTGACGTCCATGGTTCGAGTACCACTGTACACATGCCCTTATCGCTAAATTTTCCTAAATAAAAAACATCTGTTCTATTTACAGCCTGCCGCACACTGACGGAACTTTCAACACTTTCTCTTCACATCTTTCATTCTAGCCAAAAACATTAATGTTCACTCTTGGTGCCTCGTGGTGATGAGCAAACATCTCCTTCTACATCAATTATCCAACGCTTAATCAGTTCTGTAACGCTCTCATTTTTGTTTTTTCAACATGTTGTGTAAATCCTAGAGGGTTTGAGCTGTTTAGTGGAATACCTGTAACTAGAAATGAGAAGAAAAATTAGTATCTTCCATTTAATTCCAACTACCTTTGCTTATCTTCGACAGATACGCGTATTTTGTCTACAATGTGCAGACTTCTTCAGTGTCTCGTACTAATAACTCGACTAGATACTAATTTTTCTTCTAATTTCTAGTTATGTTGTGTAAAGTTTATGGAGTAATTATAAAGCTCTATTAACTTATACCAGCGGCTGGATAGTCACGAAGAAAACGAATATGTTTTTTGGCTCAGGAAGTTCTAGCACACCGGTCCCAAGCTCGGTCTCAAGCTTAATGACTTTCCCCTAAAAACGTAACACTCACTAACATACCTTCAAATATTCTGTCAAAATAACCTAGCGAATCAAAACAAAATCAAAGATACTTGTACTAAAAGGATTCATCATGGCAACCAAGCCGTCAGAGCCCAACAAATTCATCGGATTGAAGAAAACCATCGCCGCACTTAGGAAGGACGTAACATTTCTGAAGAAATGCCTCATATATAGAGCTGTACCAATAAATCATAGGATTAAAATACGGACATCCACCCCTACCAACATCGTCAGGAAAATGGAAGCGGAATTCATCAAGGACAGCATCAAACAACTATTCAACAAACTGGACCGGAAGACTTTGGAGTGCTATTCTCTGCACCTGAAGTTAGCCAAGGAGTATCCCGTAAAATTCCAGGAGTTTTTATCCCAAGCCAAGGTAGCAGAGGAATGCGAATCGAATAGGAAACAAACGGGCTTCGAAAGGAAACTCAACAGTCTGAGAATAGAGTCCCAACGTGCACGGACCACACATCACACCAAGGAACAGGCCACACTTACACCACGACCATCAACACGACACTGGTGGTCCACCCATTGGGGACTGATTGTCAACTGATCGACGACTGCATTCACGGAAGCGAACAACTGACTCATCTCAACAAAGGACTAGGATACGCGGTTACAACCAAGCCCGACGTGGAACAGATCATCATCGACGTGAAGACCGCAACTACACACACACACACACACTTTACTTCAAACATTATCAAGGACGGACAGAAACAAAGACACAACAAAGAGAACGCAGTTCCCATCGTTAAGGAACTGAAGTCAAAGCCCGTTTTCTACCTAAAAGCAGACAAAGACAACAGAGTTGTCATCATGACTAAGGAGGACTACGACAGGCAGATGGCTTCTAAGATCTATAATGATCCTTATAGGCAGCTTCGAGTAGAGCCCCTACCAAACATGGTGAAACACGTGGAAAAAACACTAAAGGAGCGTAAAGCAGTACTAAGGGATGCAGCGGTCCGTCTTCGTGACCTAAAGCTCATCCTTCCCAGAAATAAAGGCCTCCCAAAAGTCCACAAACCCGGAAACGAAATAAGGAAGATTGTTTCATCTGTAGGATCTCTAGCCCATAAGGTAGCAAAATGGCTAGTAAAAGAATTTCATGGTATCTCGGAGTAATTCCCAACAAGGTCAGTTCGCAACTCTCAAGATTTTGTACAACAGCTCATCAGGTCATATAAATGATAATGAAGTTATGATATCTTTCGATGTCACGGCCCTTTTTCCTAGTGTACCGATCAAGGACGCAATTAACCTTCTAGAAGATTGGCTTTTGAAACAAGGAGATGATACAACATGGAAACAAAAGGTGCGGATGTACTTTAAGCTAACTCGGCATTGCATGGAAGAACTACTTCACTTGCAGAGGTTCATTCTATAAACATTGACAGTTGCACGTGTGCCTTTAATTACGAAGGTATCTTCATAGCAACAACAAATAAGTTTCGTTGCAGAAACCAACGAATAGATTCGTTAGTTCGACCTTCGATTCCACAATATAAACTAAAATTAATTTTCAGTGTACAAATCTGCAATCTAGCTGTAGAAGATTATTTGATCCATGTATTGTAGTAGAAGATGACAGCGAATCAATCATTTTCTCCAATTGTTACAAAGCATTATGATTGGCGTTCAGTCAGAGATAGATGAACATGATTGACCGCCCATGAATGCTACTCCGTTATTGCCAGGTCAGCTGTATTTACACAAAGAACCAACAGATGATGTTTGGGAATAACATACATCCTTAATGTGTAAAAAAAACGGTGACCAACCGATGAAGCAATACCGACGCCGACCGTGCCCGAATGGTGGTCAAGTAGGGAATGGGAAAGAACGTGTTGACGTGATATTCATTTTGAAGGAAGCCGAGAAATTCGCTGCACTTTCACGAGAAATCACTGGGATGTTGGATAGTTGGGGATAGGTTAGCAGCCGGGTACGATTAATTTTTTTTACACATAAATAAAGTGGATAGTGCTTACACGCTTCAAAAATACATCTGTCTCTAAATAACGTGTAAATTTTTTTATTGGAATCGTTCTGACAGCTATATATTCTTTTTCGTATGTGTTCTGTCAGATCTGACATTTTGTTTTACTGAAAAGCTGCTAAGATTTCAGTAAATATAAAGTACATCATTACACATGGTCCAAGTTCGATATCAAAATCAACAGCAAAAAACATTGTATCTAGGCACAGGTACTTCAAGTTTGTTAATTATTGTAGTATTTTGATTAATTTGAAGATAACTGATTAATTTGAAGATAAAGAAGGAGTAAAAATAGTAATTCATTTAATAAATATCACTTCAAATCATTTTATTCAGGTGAATGACCTTGAACCGGTTCCTTTGGCTTAGAATGTTATATGATGCACCAATTAGAGTTTACCATATCAATAAATATACGTAAACAATGAAAGATCTCGAAATTGGTAAAATCCTACAATGCAGACATGCCTCAACTTCTTTGAATTTCTTTGAAAAAGTTCTTATCCGGCTTTCTATTTCAAATCATTTGTCATTTTATTTGATTAATTTAAAAGTACACATACCGTTCGCAAATTGACACAGGCCTTTTCGAGATTCTTACTGAAACAATCGCTATGAAGCATCATTCTGAACATTGTGGAACAATCTTATTTCACAATGTGCAAAATGCTGCATGAGAGTACTTAAGAACCAATTGGCGAATGATTATTGTATACGGATACATATTGCAAAACTATACCATGCAAAAAAAATATTTCTTCCATCATAAAAGATATTACGCTTTTGCACACAACCCATTGTGAACCGAGCTTAAAATGTTAAAATCGTCACTAGCGCCACTCCAAAAGTGGTAGGCTTTAAGAACTAACGCTATCTTAAGGGCATCTTCAGCGGTGGTTTATTTTTTGATCAACTTTATACTTGATTTGCTTCAGCAAAACTTGAATAGAACCAGCTAAAATAGACCAACTTTGCCTTCTCCGCACCGGTGTTGTATTTATTGTTATTAAACCCACCAAAACCTGTCCAAACAATTTTTACTGCTGGTAGTGCGTCGTTAGCAGACGACGAGGAATATGTCCTCTGCCGTTTGGCTGAAGGTGAGTGTGTAAATGTATGTATTTCATTTAAACAAAATTAGATATTCCGTTTCGGTCATCAGAAGCTGTTCCAGGGCTATCTACGACAAGAAGCACTTTCAGCGTCATTTTCGCACGCCAAGAGAGATGTTCCTGGAAATTATGCGACAGCAAGAATCATCTGAGACTTGTTCCAGCTAATTTGCGATGCAGCTGGAAAAAGTCGGCCTGAACCCGTTACAAAATGCACTGTAGCCTCACCAATGTTGGCATACTGTTCCTCAGCTAGTTCTCTCGACGACAATGTGAGGAATAGGGAGTCAACCAGCCTGCTGAGCCTGAGAAATTCTCGCAAAGCTATCCTAGAGACTTACAACCCGCAGTATTTGCGCTCTCCAACACTGGAAGAGGTGAGGAAACTGATAAACGAAAATGCTTTCCAAAAGTGCGAAAAAATCGCATGAATTCAGTGAACGTCCCAGAAACTCATGGAACTTTTCAGAAGTTCAAGATGCTTCTAAGAAAGTCATAAAACTTCCCAGAAGTTTACAGATTCTCCCTGATGTTTAGTGAATATCCCAGAAAATCAAGGATCTTACCAATAGCTAAGAGTTTTTTCTCCTGAAGTTCTGGCAACTATTTAGAAATTCAGAGAGCCTCCCAGAAGTTCAGAAAACTTCAAGCATAAAAAATCAACTACTTTTTTTAATGTTTAACTAATTTCGCGGAATTTCTATTGTGTGCACTCTGTTTTCGCTAGAATAACTATACAAGCCACAGTGGTACATGAGCGTCTTTCCATGCGTCAATTTTTGCCTGTTGAAGTGGCGGACTTGTTCCGTCGCTACAACCTACCCCGCAGTGGGATGTTAGGTAAAGATTGACGTCCATGGTTCGAATACCATCGGATACATGCCCTTTCGCTCAATTTTGAATAAACATCTATAAGATTTCCTACCTGCCGTACTCTGACGGAACTTTCACTTTCTCTTCACATCTTTCATTCTAGCCAAAAAACATTAATGTTCACTCTTGGGGCCTCATGGTGATGAGCGAACATCTCCTTCTACATTCTTAATCGTTACTCCTCGCACGGAGAATAAATAACATAACAATAAATGTAAGTAATAAAAATAGTTTAAAGAGGTTTTTGTGCTAAGTTTGTAGTATCTTTTTTGTTTCTTTTGTTTTTTTTATTTTGTTCATTTTGGAATTCTCATGGATCTAATTGTCGTTGACTATGTTTTTTTTTTTGATAAATGTATCAACTTTTCATCCTTTAAGGCACAGTGGGGTAAGTGAAAAGTGTGGGGAAGAGGGTATGCGCACTACACTCCTTCAGAAATAGTTACTCGTTCAAATTATTCTTGAAGGGAGCAAAGTACAAACTTACACTTGGAAAAAAAAACCCAACAATTCCGTAGAGATTATGAATAGTGTTTCATTTTAAATTACAAATATATAAGGGAAAAATCCTGGAGGGGGGGGGGGGTCTACAGAATTCTGGAGGGGGGCTGGTCCCCTAGGCACCAACAGTAGTTACGCCAATGATTACGCCCAAAAGAAAATTCACATAATCAATGGAAAATATCCACTTTCATGTGATTCAGGAAGTGAAAAGTGCTTTGCAAAATCAAGTGAATCTTATGTGTTCAGTGAAATGTAAATGATTAATCAAGAAACATTTCTTTTTCTATGTGATATTCATGTAAAAGTTACTTACCTTAGTATTGGAAAATACCTGCATGAGCTTCCAGTAGTAGCTAAGTGAATTTTTTTTTCAGTGTAGTGCTTCAAGCAGCGCTTCATTAAAATACAATCAGCAAAGGTTCAAGCTGATCCGTCGAAAAACACCTACAGTTTTGCCGTCGACGAATATCTCCATCAAAACTCCATTTACTGAGCTAAATTGAACCTTATGTAGTCCTTTTCCATATAACTGAAATCCTTGACTAATAAATCAAGCCACCTCAACATAAACTCGCATCAAAAGATTGACCGCAACAAATGGCAAAAAATAAACTTTACCGAAAAGCTATTAACTGAAAGAAAATGCTGGGTGGTTGCAAAAACAATTTGTCTCTTCTGTGGCAAACTTTGGAACCACTGTGTCATGGTACAAGTTATGATTTCTCTTGCGAGAAGAAAACGTGGAAATTTTCCTCCTCCCAACACGGTAGCTTCAGTGACGCAGTGATCATCTTGATAAATTGGAAACAGCGCCGGTGCTGTTTAGCTGGAAATTTCAATCAATAGTGCACGGTTCAAGATTTGACCTTTTCCATTATTTACACGCTGTACCATCGAAACTAATGTGAAAAGTTATCTTTGCCTCACTGGAATTGGACGTACAAAAAAAAAGTTCAAGGATAAATACACCAGTGACAGCTGAGAGCCATTTCCGTCTGGGAAATTAATTTCTTAATGTTTAATTGCATGGAAAAGAAGCATCAACAACAACACGATGCTGCGGGGCACATTTCCACCATTCTGAATGTGCCATTAGGTGACCATCTTTACAATTGCATTTGTTGTCTCTTGCGTTGTAGGACGTGATTTGCAAGGAATTTAATCTTGAAAATTCCAAGCAAAATGAAGACATTATTGAAACATCAGCGAGAGAGACAAAGGAACACCTCGCTCGTCATGATGGTTATCGTTCATCACGTCTACAGTTGACAGCTGTTCTATCCGAAGCATCTCGCTGTTCTACTTTGCCGAAGGTGGAACGCAATCAGGATGCGCGGATCAACGTTTTTTCTGCCCACCCGTTTAGGTGGGTGTAAAAAATATGGTACGGATATGAATATCATGGCGACAAATTTCTCATAAACTGAGTGTTTAGCGCTTGATAAGGAATTCTGATTGTGGTCTGTGAATTTCGAGATGGGGCAACTAGATAAAATTCCCCGTCTATTTTGTTCCTCAAGAACTGATTCATGTCAATGTAAACGTAACGTTGGACTACGTTTCTCTTTTCTATACCGGGTGTCATTTAACAATTTTGAAAATTAAATGTTAACAGCTCTCGTTTGACCGAACTAGAACTGAACTAGAAAATGAGAAGAGATTAGTATTTTCCATTTAATTTCAACTACCTTTTTGCTTATCCTGACCGATATGCGTATTTCGTCTCACAATCTGCAGACTTCTTCAGTGTCGTGTACTAAAACTCGACTAGTACGGGACACTGAAGAACTCTGCACATTGGAGACGAAATACGCGTATCTGTCAGGATTATCAATAAAGTAATTGGAATTAAATGGAAAATACTAATCTTCCTTCTCATTTTTTAGCTACAGGTATTCCACTAAACAACTCACACCTCCAGTATTGAACAGAATGAATTTATTCATAAATTAATCAAAAAACTTGCAAAATGTTTGCTATTAACAGTTCTAATTTTTTACGAGAAAAAATTACCAACTCTTGCTCGCATACACTGAAAATTTATTTTCCTAAATTAGCTTCCACTTGTTTCGTAAACATGGATTTTGTAAATAGAACAAATATCTCGTAAATTGTGTGAAATATGCATAAGACCATACAGATTTCGAAAATGTTCTAGTGAAAGATGTTATGACCACTTGAGAACCTTCATAAAACCTTTTGGTTGCTATGAAAACCAGCATACGGCCAAATAGTCACAGCTGTCAAACTATACTGTGATATCGTGGTTGGTTTTTTGTTGTTCTGCGTTATTCGATTCTTTGCTCTTATGATTCATTTAGCAGTAAATAATAGCTAAGAAAAAAGTTGCGGAAAATTTTGTTTGATAGCAAAATATCCAAAACAAATTTTTCAAATTTATCTTCGCAATGACTACTATAAAACTATTTGGTCATGTTGTTTGCCGTTTTAAGACCACATGGCTTGCATCATGCCAATTTGCATGTTTATTCCTTTAATGGAAGCAAAATGTTTTTAAAATGCTATTTCAACAGACCATCATAAATCAGTCCTAAAGAAGCATTTCAAAATAGCACTTTACGAGTTCATAAATCTTCTATATATATGAAAATGAATGCTGTCCGTTCGTGACGGCATAACTCACGAACGACTCGATGGATTTCTTTGATTTCTTTTTATTTGATTCGTCTTGGTTTCCAACATGATTGATTGGTTTATATGAAGAAAAAATTGGAAAATTTTACAAGAAAATGAGAAAAAATCTTAAAAATCAAGTTGTCATTTTGTTTGGGAATATCATAATATGCTAGACAGCAAGACCATTTTTCGATTTGTAAGGACAAACCGGTGGAAACTATTATAATGGATTCACAATTAACTAAAAACAAAGAACGAGAGAGGAGAGAGTCACTGATTGTTACATAGGACCTTTTGAGAAAATGTACAAAAAATGATAATACACTAGAGTCGCTTATTTCGCAAATTTTTACGGGGTTGTCGGCATTTGACACGGTTTTCGTCATTCAAACGAGTAGATAACGTTCGCTTATATTTGATCAAAAACGCGTTTCAAACCTAAATCTTCTCGCTTTTTGCAAAGTTTTTGTAAATTACGGGTTTTTACGTGAATTTAGGAATTTACTCGATTTTTTAAGTAGTTTTTTTTCCATCGCACTCACTCCTGTGTAAAAGTAACTTCAATGTATACGATTTATAGATACGGAAGATACTCTATATCGCTTAATATAAGCAGTAGTGTGAACGTACTATTAAACAAATAGAGTTTATTTCACACAACATAATAGCATTTTGTTAGGCGTGAAAAAGTTCAAAAACCATCTTTAACGATCAGTGTAAATTAACAGTGATTCGACATACCAGATGTTTGCAATGAATAGTCAAGACTGTGTTAATAAGAGGTGTTTCTTATATTTATTATATCGATAGAGATTTTTCATAAGGGCCTAACTGACAAACGTAAACAATGATTTCTCTCGTAAAATTCTCATCGCACAAAGGCTACCCATTAGGCTATCCCTCATTTTGAAAAGTAGAACTTTAACTTTTTTGGCTAACTTTGTTGAATAAAAACACTGAATTGACTTTCTTACACTTACTTTTTGACTCGTTTTGTACATATGATGACCTTATTGTGTTGTACCTAAAAACTGGTGTACTGATGATAATGTGTCCCAAACAACATTGATAATAATAATTAAAAACAAACATAAAATGTTATCAACCTGACGATACACTACAGTAGCGTGCTTGCCACCGCGTGGGTAGTGACCCGTACTACCATTTCTTTAGGTCTTAACGTCAACGTACGGTGTTCAAATTTAAGTATGTTTGTTTTCTAGTCGAGACGAACATTTCAAGAGGTGGAATTCTTAACTTGGCAATTTTTTTCAAAATAAGGGATGGCCTACTACCCATGTAAGCATTGACTATGAACATGACAAATCCCGAATCAAATAACTTGGCTAACCACTGAAGTAACCGGTAAATCAGTGCATAGTGGACGCTGTTTTATACGTGATTGTAGTAATGTTGTCAAATTATTGATAGTTCGGTCACTGCTCTAAATTCTTTAAAATTTGGTTAATCTTTGAATTTTAAAGCTCCTGAATATATGATTTTTATAGCAATTTATTTTTTTTTTAATGTTTATTTATTTATAAGAAACTAAAAGTATCAAAACTTTTAGTTTCTAAAATTTTTTAATCATTAATTTTTTTTTAGATATTTATTTATTTTTATTCTCAGATTTAAAGAAAGGGGAAATGCCGGCTTTGGCGAGTTTTCTTCTATTATTATCAGTTTTTTTTATTTGGCCAGACAATACACAGAGTGTAAATAGAAGAATGTTGTGGCCGAGTTTAAAAATCTGAGAATTTTTAGATATTTAGAGTTTTAGGTTTTTAGATATCTAGGAGATTTTTAGGTATTTCGATATTTAGATTTTTAGATTTTTAGATTTTTCAATTTCTAGTAGATTTTTAGATACTTAGATTTTTGTATTTTTAGATTTTTAGATTTTAGGATATTTAGATTTTTAGATTTCTAGTGGATTTTTAGATGTTTAGCTTATAATTTTTGAGATTTTTAGATTTTTAGATTTTACGATATTTAGATTTTTAAATTTTTAGATTTCTAGTACATAAAATTTTGGATTTTTGGATTTTAAGACTTCTAGTAGAGTTTTAAATATTTATATAGATTTTAGGCTTTTCAGATTTTTGGATTTTTAGATTCTTAGATTTTCAGATTTTTGGATTTAAGATTTTTAAATTTTTAAACTTTCAAGCATTCCTAGAATTTTAGATTTTTAGATATTTAGATAACCAATAGATTTTTAGATATTTAGATTTTAGAATTTTTAGATTTTTAGATATTTAGATTTTTAGATTTTTAGATTTTTAGATTTTGAGGTTTTAAGATTTAAAATTTTTTAGATTTGTAAATTTTTAGATTTTTAGATTTGTAGGTTTTTGGATATTTAGATATTTAGATCTGTAGAGTTTTAGATTTTCAGATTTTTAGATTTTTAGATATTTAGATTTTTAGATTTTCAGAGTTTTTTATTTTTAGATAATAAAAACTAAACTCTTAGCTTCAGGACAAAGAATCCCTACTGAGCCCTTGCGCCACGTCATGCCGACAAGTTCAGCACAAGGTTGTCCCACTTAGGACCTGTGCATAAACCACGTAGACTCATTTTTGACAATCTCAGACCTCCCCCTCTCCCCACGTAGACTTTTCTCCATACAATTTTTTGAATTTTTGTATGGAGCGTAGACTTTGGTCAAACCCCCTCAGAAAAGTTACATATCAATATGAAGAAAAATTAAAGACAGTTAAATTTTACCGATAGGCCAAATTTTAGATCCATAGACCCACATTTGAAAACTTTCCCATGTTTGCATAATAATGACAATTTTATTCTATTTGGTAATAATTTATATATACACTGGTTAAATTTATTAATGCAGACAGAACCCAAGCAGCAACCAAAAGTTCGAATTTCACTTGAGATGAGAAATTAGAAGTTCACTTTTAGTTGAAATGTAGTTCCATGGAACTTTTTTGCTGTGTAAAACGACAATTCACGTACAGGCAGAACTTAATTTTGTTCAAAGTGTGATTAACATTAAAAGCAACTTGAAAGTTCAAGAAAAGTTTCTTGTTGCTATTCAACGCAACCTTCAAGTTCATATGTTCTTCGTTGAGAACTTGCATTGAACTTCAAAAAATCTCTAACAGAAAGTTCAATTGAAGTACTCACCGTACTTTTAATCAGCGTAAAAGGTCACAATACATCTATTTTGAACTTCTTTCCTACTTTTTGAAGTACACGTTAAGTTTTGAGTAACCCTAAAAAATGTCAAAAAGATTTTTTACCTTTGAAGAGTAATCTGGTGTTATGCTGCAAGTATGACGAGATATAAGAGTAAAAAAATGATTTTCAAAATACAGTAAAAAAAGGCTTATTCTATTACCATCGTATAAAATAGTTAGCTTAGTGGGATGCAGAAAATAAAGCAGTCACTCAACAAGGTTGAGTAATCAAGCTAATTAGTAGTTCAGATTAAGTTCTAGATGAACTAATCAGAGACTTTAGGTTCAGATAAGATTATAGGGAGCAAAAAAGTACTAGTGTATGGAATCAACGCTTCGAGTAAAATCATAGCATAACCCACCTCGATAATATGCCACAGTGGTAAGTATCCCGGTTTTAAAGAGAGAGGACTCGAGTTGAAGACTAGGTAGTAGGTGTTCATGAAAAATTTAATTTACTTAAGAAAAATCATCAAATTGAACTCAATCATCATTTCAAAGCGCAGCACTCTAAAAATAAATTTCCGGCAGGAATAGAGAAGAACAAAAGTGTGAAATATAAATGACTTTTGTGTTTTTTTTTTTTTTGGTTTTGTTTAGTTCGTTTGAGGTGTGTTTTATGAGCTGAATAGCATTCTCTTCAATCTCTGGAATGAACATATCGTGAACTTCAAAGTTTTTTTCTAGAAGTCGGTAAGAATGCTGCTAGAAGCTTAAACATTGAATGCGAACTAGAAAGTTCGGTTAATTACTTAAAAAGAAAGCTGCATAGATTTCTCATCATAATCCTTCGATTTGCTGGTTAAGCCAAAACACACCCTTGTATCAGGACTTTTGGTTGCTTGGGAAGCCAAATTCCCCGTCGACTTGTGATGAACAAATTCCATAATGTTAAGTCTCATATATTTGTACACACACTGTTCCACGTCAATTCATCGACTTGAATATTATAACACTATGGATATCCGGGTTTTCTATCAAAATATAAGACTTGGAGTGATCCTTTAGTCTTATTATTGCACTTAAAAGTCAAACAGTTAAAAGGGATAAGCATGAGGAAATGTCGAAGGCATAATTTATGCCCGCGCCGATCCACGCCACCGCCGCCGTTTTAAAACAGATCGACGCACAGTCTATTCGACACTAAGGGCGATACGGTCAAAATTTGGTCAATATCAACTTGACGTATTTCTTTCAATTTTGCATTTAAAAAACCTGAACACCCCTCATTTTGAAGGTGTGTGTGTGTAGAATGTTGCTCCTATTTTGATTTTGGAATTCACTCTTCAGTTGTCAAAATGCCGTCCAAGCAAGAAGAGCAGCGTATCAAAATTTTGCTCGCGCATCGCGAAAATCCGCGCTACTCGCACGCAAAGTTGGCAAAATCGCTAAAAGTTGCCAAATCAACCGTTACAAATGTAATTAAAGTGTTTGGGAACGTTTGTCGACAGCCAGGAAGTCTGGATCGGGGGAAATCGAAAACCGGAAGCCGCTGAGACGACAAAGAGAGTTGCCGGTAGTTTCAAGCGAAACCCTAACCTATCTCTCCGAGATGCCGCAAATAAGCTGGGTGTATCGTCTACAACCGTGCATCGAGCCAAAAAACGAGCCGGACTATCGACTTACAAGAAGGTAGTGACTCCAAATCGCGATGATAAACAAAATACGACGGCTAAAGCGCGATCCCGGAGGCTGTACACGACGATGATGACGAAGTTTGACTGCGTGGTAATGGACGACGAAACCTACGTCAAAGCCGACTACAAGCAGCTTCCGGGACAGGAGTTTTATACGGCAAAAGGAAGGGGAAAGGTAGCAGATATTTTCAAGCACACGAAACTGTCAAAGTTCGCAAAGAAATATCTGGTTTGGCAAGCCATCTGTACCTGTGACTTGAAAAGCAGCATTTTCATAGCTTCCGGGACTGTCCACCAAGAAATTTGCGTGAAAGAGTGTTTGAATAAACGTCTGCTGCCTTTCCTGAAGAAACACGGTTGTTCCGTACTGTTTTGGCCGGATTTGGCATCTTGCCATTACGGTAAAAGGCCATGGAGTGGTACGCCGCCAACAACGTGCAGGTGGTTCCCAAGGACAAGAACCCTCCCAACACGCCAGAGCTCCGCCCAATTGAGAAATACTGGGCTATTGTCAAGCGGAACCTAAAGAAGACCAAAAAAACTGCTAAGGACGAGCAGCAGTTCAAGGCAAACTGGCTTTCTGCGGCGAAGAAGGCGGACAAGGTGGCTGTACAAAATCTGATGGCAGGGGTCAAACGTAAGGCCCGGCAATTCGGATTTGGAAAAGCGGAAGCCTAACTGAATATTTTTCCTGAATTTTATACTAATTGAACTTGAAAAAGAAATTTAATTTGATTTTTTAAATAAACGATTTCACCGATTTACACGCGTTTTCCCTTGACCAAATTTTGACCGTATCACCCTTTACGCCACCGCCGATTCAAAACAGATCGGCGCACAGGTCTATTCGACACTAGTTTATAGCACGGGGGATGAACCGAAACCGACTTCAGTGTCAGAAATCAGCTCTTAGCTGAAGGTTCACCGCGATTTCTCAGATAAATAAAATAGAAATTAATTTAATAAACTTGAAAACATGTTGGGGGGGGTATCAACATGCTGTTTAATGCTTGGTTCTAAGTACGAATATGTTCATGCCGTACGAAACAATAACCGAAATTAATTTTGTTGAAGCCAGTATTTATCTATCTATCAGCTCTTTAGTCTTCCGAAATGCAGCGTGTTAAACTGACTATGTCCAATGCATTCGTAGAATTATCACATCAAAACTTTGTTGCTCGCATTTGTGAAACTGATCTTGATGATACGACCGATCTACTAGCAATAGAACATTTTACGAGATTTCAGGAGACAGGCTCCTTCTGTTGTTTTGATGATGTTATTGCTGCCATATACAACAGTCTCAAAGCAGTCAAACATGATCTGATCTGAAATGTGTCGTAGAATGCCGTATGGTTAACAAGCATCTGAATAAACAACTGCATTTATCGGAAAGAAAACTATCGAGTGATTTGCTCTAAATTAGAACTAAATGCTGTCATAGAGTGAAATGAGAGAGCTAGGTACATTAAAAAAAAAAAAGAAAAATGGTCATGCAATTTCGCAGGATTTTGTTGCAATTCTCGCTATGGATCGAAACGGTTCAGATTCGGAACTGAAAAAAAAACAGTTCAGATTCTGAACTGAGATTTGAACAGTGGCCGCAAATTTCTTAGACTTTGACAAAAAAATGTTGCAGAAGAAAGTGTTTCAATCCCACTTCACCAGAAAAGGTTATGGCCGTTGAAAGACAGCAAATTTTTTCACAAAAAAATAGAAAAGTACAGTAAACCTCCCGACATTCGCAGATTTCCTTGATGGTGGTACCCAAATGATGTACGGGCACTGGCTATTGATGTTTCATCAGCTAATATCTCGTGTTCCTTCGTATATAGGAACACAGATAAAACGAAACATTGAATTTTCTGCGTTATCTAATACACATAAAGGGAATGCTTTAAGCCAGATAACGCCTCAATCAAGCCTGTTGTATGAAAGATTGCAAACAAGACTACAACCAATTGCATGATTTACGCTCTTTGGTGTGGAATTTAACGTGCTTGTTAAAATAAATTATTTTTTTCTGTGAAGTTACTTCCTAAAGCAAAGTTGTTCAGTAGGTCAAGGCTTTCAAGATGGCGAACTTAAAAATTCAGGATTATCTCACTACGCGGTGCTAGGGTGCATGCAAACTTACTTTATAACTTGAACATCGAGATCCTTGAGATATAGCATATTGGCATCTTGAACAAATATGTTTGGTAGATTGGAGCCTTTCGGATCAACTTGTAAACTGCAAAATGGCATCTTCCATAAAGATATTCGGCGGAGGGGTCGGCGCTTTTTGAATTAGGTACACATTTGATTAGAGTTTGTTTCTTTATGTGACGCTAGTATTCTATGAGGTTTTTGTAATATTTGTGTTTTTAAATCCATACCATGTACAAATTCATTGTTTTCAGGAAATTTATTCGGGCACCCATGATTTCACAGTCGGCCGACTTCATGTTTCAGAATTATTTCACTGCGTGGCGCTGTTCTTCTTGTAAACTACACAGATAAAACGAAACATTGAATTTGCTGCGTTATGTAATGCACATAAAGGGAATGCTAGATTTGCCAGAAAATAATGGGATATTTCATGTAAATTTAAGCCACATAACGCCTGAATCCAGCCTGTTGTATGAAAGATTGCCAATATTGTTGTATGGCACATGAGAAGTTGCAAACAATTTCGTTGTTTACGCCTCCTTTAGCTTGGATGTAAACGAGGGGATAGTTCACACGCTTGTTAAAATTAATTATTTTTTTCTGTGTATATAATGAATGTTTATCACTATTGATTAACCAAATATGGGTTTGTTGGTACGTTCTTTTGACAACTTTGGGTTAGTCCTGCAGAGAAATTGTTCATAGAAGTTCTTCAGAGAGCATCATGCAAGTTCTTCAGAGAACTTCAGGGACGTTCGGCAGAGACCTTCAGCGAACATCATGGAAGTACATAAGAGAACTTCGTTTAAGTTCTGCAGATCACTTCAGGGAAGTTCATCAGCGAACATCATGGAAGTTCTTAAGAGAACTTCATGTGAGTTCGGTAGAGAACTTCAGGGAAGTTCTTCAAAGATCTTCATAAAAATTCTTCAGGAAACTTCAGGGAAGTGCTTCAGAGAACTTCAGGGAAGATCGTCAAAGAACTACTGCAAAGAACTTCCGGAAAGCTCTGCAGAGAACATCAGGTAAGTCCTCAAAGAACATTATGGAAGTTCTTCAGAGAACTTCATGGACGTTCAGAGAGAACTTTGTGGAAGTTATCTGGAACCCACAGTAATTTCTGCAGAGAACTTTGGGAACGTTCTGCAAAGAACTTCAGGGAGGAATACCAGCTTCGAGGCGAGCTGTATCAGTCAGGTACAGAAGTCAACATTGAAGGAGAAACAGTATGGCATGGGTGTTGAAGTACATGTGGAAGCCGGGGATGTCTCTCTATCCATTCAAGGAATAGGTAAACAAGCGTTCAAGCAAAGGTTTGAAAATTGTTAACTGTCTTTTATGATTATATTCTTCACAATTTGAATGCAATGGGTAGGGGAGGGACCATCAGGGCACTGGTACAAGCGAATTGGATGAGAGTTGTGGAATTGCCAACTCCCTGTTGATAACATTTCGTGAATATACTAAGTAAATTCAGACCATAAATTCATAGTTACCTCAGATCTCAAGTGCAAGTGATAAAAATAGTGCACATTTAGTCACGTCAAGTCTGCTTGGACATGCCACTCACTGTAGGGTTCTTGACGAATTACATAAATATAAATTATGTGGTGTGCACACCTCTTATGAGTTATCCTTGACCCCGAATTGAGGCTAAGGACCTTGAACGCACGCGACAATGAAGGAGACATCTTTTGGAGGCAAACAAACCATTTATTCCTCTGCATGTGCTAGAAAGGGAAAGGTGATTGAACGTCAAAAAGCCTAATAGACGCAAGGATGGGATATTGGAGACTTTGCGAATAATATAGGAGAGCTGGAAACGAGGAAAATTGTCGAGAACTGATTCCAAAATGAGCGTCCACTCTTTAGGGGGGGAGGAAGTTATCAAATTTGTGACAATATGTGACGGGGGGGGGGGAGGTTATCAGAAATGTGACGTCAACGATTTTGCATTTAGAAATTTGTCGAGCGATAATACGAAAGCAAAAAAGGCGTCTAAAAGTTTTGGAGTGTACAGTGAATGAAAATACACTATTTACTGAGTTGTCAGTGGTGCTGACATTTATTTGCTGTTCTTGGCGTCATATTGAGCACGAACCGCATGGGCACAACAGCTGCGTTACTGAAACTTCGTCGAAGTTTGATTTTGTTGAAAATCCTATTGTGTTTGTATTTTGTCGTTGCACTGCCCGCTGTGCAATGTAGCTAAGCCAACCGTGGTGTGTGAATACTGGCAAGATACCATAAAAACGAATCCTATTATGAAGAACTTTTCCGTCGAAAGATTAGCACCTTTAGAAAACGGAAGCTTCGAAACCGAAAGATATGCTAGGGTTTTTAAGCCATGCCAGACGCTTCTGTTGCGTATGTTTTTCGTCTAATGTAACTGCTTATATTCTTCCAATATTTGTTTCGAACTGTAGATATCAACTTTAAGTTAACATTATTTTAATATAAATTCAACTTTGACTTATAATTTTAATGTGTCTTAATTGATAATAGAATTTAAGCTATCCGATCTAAATTTTAAGTATTCGTGATGTTACTTTGTGGTCTGGCTTTTATTCGCTGAGGTAGTGTGTAGACGAACCAATCGAAACAACTGTCAAAGTAATGTGGCTGGCATTAGATACTCAAGGCGGTTGATTTCAAATCGACTCAGTTAGCTTTAGGGATGGTACTGGAACAACCTGGCCTCTCGTCTGACAACAGTGATCCACTTTGCTTCTACAGTGTAGTACTTCCCACCATTTGACCACTTTTGGTCAATCTTTTTAAAAAATTTGGATGTCGTCCACTGGTTTTATGAATTTTCGAAGCTTTGCTTTGGTTAAAGCCCAAAAGTCTCGATTGGCCAGCTGACTCCGTGCAGTTCGCGAGTTCATGTCTTTCGGCACGAAACATACATGTTGACTTTTGTGCCATTCTACTTGACTTTCGTGCTGCTGATCATCAACAGTAAATCGCTTCTGGAGACATTCCTCAACGAATTTCTGGAGTGTTCATCGTCTCCGTTGTGATGTACGGACTAGATGTTTACCACACTCGCATGTTGCCTGCTAAACCATAACCTTCTTTCCGAGATGTTCTCCGGTGCTTTGTCTTCGCTTCGGTACAGAATTGTGGTCAGGGAAGCGTTTTGTAATCTGGTTTCACATCGTCCATTGTTACTACAACAGAATTTCTACAATAACGAATCAGTAGGTTGCGGGCCGTAGTTTCACGGACATGCAGCCTGTTTAAGTTTCTTTTGGGTTTTTCTGCTTTCGTGTATGTTTTTAGCTCAAGTCTTTCTTTGGCACGCATGACGTTACTCGACGAGGTCCCTAGTTTTTCTGCAACATCCCGAACGGAAGTCGCTGGTATTTCGCTTGTAGCCATCCCAGATCTTTTATCGATATCCGGACTAACAGGACCGGATTTCTGACCACTCTTTAGCGCATCTTCAAACGTACACTTTTCTCTATATTTTCGATCCGCAGATCGTACAGCTCCAGACGCTTACACTCTCTTCCTTAGCCAGCCATTTCCTTGAGAGTCCGCTCACAGTTCACCATTTGTGCACGATACTTTTCGGTGTTCGGAGTAAGACCGCGCATTTTGATAGGTAACACAAAACTGAGCACTTTTTTATGCTTTGTCATTCGAAATGAGCAAACAAAGGACGCAGCCAAAACATGTTGAAATATTTCATTATATTCAAAATGACCGTTTAAATAAGGTGTGCTTATACCACAGCCATTCAAGCTTGAATCTCGACTTGTGTAAATTTCCGCAACCGTCAATTTTGAAAGGAATCGCTAAATCTGAGAAAATCGTCAAAGGTCGAAGTAACATTTGTAAACAATGACTTGAAACTTAAATTTCCTGGAAATACCGGGTTCCTAACATCTACATCACTACCAACTGGAGGGTAATAACTCCTTGTATCTATTTTGGTGCTATTATTGTTGGTGGGATCAAGCACCAAATGTTACTTTCGACCTTTTGACTATTTTGTCTAGAAATGTCAATAAGCATTTAGCAAAAAGCAAATCTGTCAGTTTTGTAGACGATTTGTGGCATATAATTGCACGTCAAAACATCGATGTCAATATCGGGTGGCATGTGGCGAAAGACCGAGTGATATTTTGACATGCTAGCAGATGCCGCAACTTCACCACATTATTGGGCACCTCGACCAAGTGAACTACGTAGCGTTGGTGAAGCAACAGTTGCTTACGCTAGCGCTTGCTAAACGATTGAAATTTACCAAAGTTATCGATTAATTTTGCTCTTGCTTAAACGTCTATCTGTGCTTATACTTTCTGGAATAATCGTTAGTTGCTGAAGACGTGTGGTTGATCTTGGTCAGCATAGAGCGTCAGCTGTGCAGAGAAATTGAGGCTATGAATTTGGAGTAACATGTACATTTTTTATAGAAAAAACAGCATTGTTAAAAATAAATACGTACGCGAACAATCTTTTCAGTTAGCATATTCTATTTTGAAAGCAACAAAATATTATAAATCTTGAAATCTTGATTTTATAGAATATGGGACAGTGCTTAAGGATTGCGGTCGGAAGAACCTGCTACTTTAAAAAGTTTATAATTAAGGAATCGAAAGTGCTTGAAATTTTCTTGGCAATAAAAAATATGATCTAGACTAAGTGTTGCACACAATTTTAACGTTGAGGAACTGTCAGGACTTTGATAAAACACCATCCTTTGCGAAAAAAATCAATCAATTTATTATCAACAAGAAATTATGATTTCGGTCTGTATGGAAATTTCAAAATAAGGTAAAATTATGAAATTCGATAACTGATTGTCTAAGGAAAATATTCTTGTGGTGAAAGTGCTTTAAATTATCTCAGCAAACTGAAAAATTATGAATTGCAAATTTTTACCAAAAATTCTAGGCTCAGAAAATCGAAAATAACATCGTCTATACCAAATTGCCTACAAAATTGAATATTGATTTTGAAACCCATGTCAAAGGTGCGATCATTTTTGATCTCCCAGTATGAAATATCAGTGGAATTTCTAGACTGTTCAATGTAACTCACGAAATCCTCGATATATTTCAAAAACAAAAAACTCATCGCTTTCAAATTGTATTATTCTAAATATCAAATTTTGCAATCAAAAACAATTATTTCTGTTGGAATAATCATGATTTCATTTCTTTTCACTTTCTGATCATATTCTTTTTGGACTTTTGAGTAATTTCAAGATTTTTCAGTACTTTTTCTACGAGGCATGATGTTTTGCGCGTCTTCTCTACAAGAAAAATTATGTATGTTTCCATATAATTTTCCATATCTCGAGATCAACATCAATATCGATATATCAAAATTTGCAATCGCATAAAAGTTGGTTTGATGTTTTCGCCATACAAACGGTGTTTTTCTGATTGTTCGAACAATTTTCCTTAACCGTGAAATAATGTTGTGTAAAATATCTTTCCTGAATATTGATTAGAAAATTTCAAGCACTTTTTAAAACTCAATTGATGTTTTACAAAGTTTGCACTACAAACTTTAATTATTCAGAAGCGGAACTGAGATCAGTCAATGGTGTTTAAGCCAGATTTTGCCCGATTATGCGGTAACTTTGCTCAAAAATCTGTTACTTATGCACAAAAGTGAGGAAAAAACACCGGTTTCCACATTAGACCGGGTTATCTCATACATAGATGTATAAGTGCATGGTGTGGTTCATGAGTTATGAATTTTTAAGTAAGTATTATTGGAAAATCTAAAAATGATATAAACTCAACTAAAACTCCCATTTCTTAAATTTTATCCATTGTAATCTAATTAGTTTGATGGTTGTAAAGATGTTAATGTAGCCACTCATACCGATGTAGTCTAGAGAAAATCTACGAATCACCATATTTTAATAAAGCTTTGTTTTGAATCTTAAAAACTATCATAACTTTAATATTTATCAAGAGTAATAAAAATATACAATGAAATTATTAATTGAATAGGCATTTCTGAATCATAATCAGTCAAGTTTTTCTTCTACTTTTAACTAAGATTATTTTAAATTCAAAACTAAAATGTTTCTTAAGTGAGTGCAGTTTAAAAAAAATATTTAAAAAACTACGTTTTATACAGAAGAAAAAATGTCGAACAAATATCTTCACTTATCTCTGCCGGTTATTTCCATCAAACACACTTCCCATATCCGTGGACAGAAGAACTTTCACATGTAAATGATTCAATTTGAACTAAAATACACGTTATTATTGAAATCGATAAAACCAATATGCATATATTCTTTTTCAGAGTGTGACGTCAATGGGGAGGGTAATCATATTTGTGACAAAGTGTGACAGAGGGGGGAGGGGGTTGAAAAACCTGAAATTTGATGGACGTCATTTTTGAATCACCCCAAGCGGCAAGCGAGGGACGTGTTTCTGCTACGACGGATTGAATCGTTCG